>VMDO01011973.1:27677-64303 GCA_007922755.1 Pedetes capensis | reverse complement strand
CTAACTTGCATTTATTAATCTCTGGAGATAAGTAGGAAACTAGGAAAAGATGAACATACAATCAATATAAGGCAACTTGAGGGCCTAACAAATTGGCTGAAATTGTATTTGTCAGGGGGAGGCTGCTATTTAATTCACAGGCACAGATGCCCCTATTTGTCTGGAACAGGGAAACAGTTTTCTAATGAATGTTGTCTTATTCCAGATTTGTCCTGCTAGTTTTCTTTTCTCCTTGCTCAAATTTCATGTCATCATCCACAATTCTGGGAAAGGTGATGCTTCACTTGCTTTATTCAACAAAAGTGGGTTGCAGAGAGCATGAGATACCATTCCAGGGTTGAATGTTGGTATTACATCCTTTACCAAGTATGCCTGGAAGTAAGGGTGAGTTTTTTACTTCATTTCATAATCATCAGATACATTAAGTCCAACTAGTCTTGGTAAATTTTTAAGCAATTGTTGATTTTGTTGTGAAGAACATAGATATGTATTGACTTTCACCTTGATCAATGGTTTCCACAAGCATAATAAATTTTGATGTTTACTGAAACATGCATTTTAATATCTTTCCCTCTCTTGCTCTCTGTACATATATCTCAATACTTAGATGTTTATCTTATAGTCTTTTTGAACATCATTGTGAAAGACAATTTTCCTCTAAAGATTTTATTAGTTTTTGGTTTATTTGTTCTTTAATTCTTCCTTTGTTTTTTAAATGCTTAATCTCATTTATTCCTTCCTTGCTTGATAATGGGAAGGGAAACCAAGGCTTTGGAAATAATCTATTTGCCTTTAATAAGTTGGGCTTAGTCTTCCTGATGAGATTGTGGTAAACCTCAAAGTGAATATTACATTCTTTTTTTCATCCATGTTAGGTTCCAAAGTTAAAGACTTTTTTTCTTCAAATCCATTAAAGAATGCTTTACTCCAGCATATATCAAACCAGTATGAAATTAGCAATCACATCTGATAACCAACCTCACCTCACCCATTATTTGTTTCAGTTATGTGGCATACATCAATAAACAGAAAGTCAAACTTGCATTTAGACAAAGTTAAATTAGCAAATATAGTGTGTATTTTAATGGGTACAAACACAAAAAATCTGTTATTATTTCCTTTATTAGCTTAAATTCTTCCAATATGAATTTATTATGAATGTCCTCTTGGAAAATTCAAATTATTCTTGGCTAAATTACAATGTTGATTAGTTCTCCAATAACAATTTTTTAAACCTTTACTATAGGTCTGGCTTTCTGCTCTCCCCTTGCCTTTAATTGACAATTTACTTGGCTTACTCTGTGGTCCTTCAGTTCTTATCTATGTCCCATGTTTCTTTAAGCTAGCTGGTGTTTCTCCAATGTTTTCCTCCCCAAGACCAATGTGACAATGGAGATAGTGCTCATTTAACCAGTGGGCTTTTTCCTTCCAGGTGGAAAAGTGCATTTCATCTGGAAAATGGGGACCTTGATAGCATATAAGGAAGGTAAAAAGGAAGCGATATATTTAAGTTAGAATAAGTTCCCAGCCTATATTTGTGTATGTGGATACCCTCTTGCATACGTGTATCAGAGGCTAGCTAGAAAACATTAATTTCCCTTGAAGCAATTTGGTAGGGCTGAAGTTCTTAGGGGGAATTGCAAGTCAGTTATAGACTCTGAGTAACAGCTCGACATTCCGATTTCCATAGGATAACATGGTCAAAAAAAGAAAACAATACTGCCAACATTGCAGAAAGAAAAAAATGTTTCTCATGAAAACAACCATCCTGAGTGAACAGTACTTCTGAGTGTATCATACAGTAGGAGGAGGAAAAAGTGCTAGGCAGAAAAAAAGATTGGTTCTTGCAAAGGAGAGAGAGCTTTGATGTGACAAAGGCAGAACAATACTCACCTTTTTGGGGATACTGACCTTGAAATGCTCTGCATGGTACTTAAGACCAATTTGGAGAAAGCAGCAGCTCCTACCCTGTTGGTGCAGATTTAAAGAGAACTTAAAAATGAGATTTTATGTTCAAATTGTTTTTGTCACTCCACTTTAGACCAATGTGATTCTTTATTAAATGCATCAACATGATTTTCAAACACTACATAAGAATGGAAGAAAAGTCATTCAGAACTTAAATATATATATTTTCATGAGGATTGTGCAGTCAAAGTAGCCTTTATGCTTTTGAATTCTAATATAAAGGAGAATTATGTTTAAAACACTTCAGGTGGAAGAATATTATTATTCCTGCTGAATACAGGAGTAGGAGGAAAATTTGTAAATGGTTTCTTTTCCCTTCTATTCCATTCTGTGTAAAAATTTGGATTATAAGGCATATCTGTACAGGGCCTATTTTCTTCCCCTGGAATGTCTGCATGGATCAGGAGGAGATGGGGTATCAAATGTGCTGCTGAATTTACTGCAAGGGCCCTAGGAATATCCTTTTTTTTTAATGGTTAGAGATCCAATTTAACTTGGGTCTTCAAGGACTCTGTTGTTTTGTGGAATGAGAAGTCTTGCCTTTCATGTGTTTTGCTCATTGTTGATGAAATGGCTCATGGTGGAGCTCTACTCTATTCTAGCTATGATGTTTTGAGAAGTGGCTCTATTGGCTCCTAATGAATTGTGCAAAAATCAGTTTGGTTTTGATCCCCACAGCATCTGCTGTGTGTTATTTCATTCCACATTCAATAATACTTTCTTTATGGCTAATGCCCTTCTGTTCTTATTTATCATGCAAAATTACTATGTGTTAATCTATGTTACCTTTATTGTCATTTATGAAAGTAAAGTTTTGATATGGATAATGTAAATTTAAGCCGGCATGTTTCTTAATGATTCAAAACAACATTAAATATATATTTTATTGTGCATGAAAAGGTATTCCTTATATAAGAGGAATTTTGATGACGCGAGTTGTTATTGTTAGGTGCCATTGAGTCATATCAGACTCATAGTGCCCCCCCATAGAGTTTTCAATAGCTGATTGTTTTTCTTTTCAGGATTGTTTTGGGAGGGGATTATCACATTCTCTCATTTTTGTGGTGCTGGGGATTGAACCTGGGTCCTTGGAAAATGCAGAGCAACACTCTACTAACTGAGGTAAACCTTAGCCAGTACATGGAGAAATATATTGTGTACAGAGGTTTCAAGGTCATACTGAAAGCCATGTACCATTGAGAACACTTGTAATGCCAGCTATTCAGGAAGCTGAGTCAGGAAGATCACAAGTTCAAGGCCAGAGGCAGCCTGTGCAACTTAATGAGAGCTTGTCTCAAAATAAAAAAGTAAAAAAGGGCTGAGCCTGAGACTCAGGGGTAGAGTGCTTGCTTAGCATGCATGAGACCCTGGATCCAACCTCCAAGTACTGAAAAATAAAGCCACACTGCTTTGAGACCTTCAGAGATGGTATCACTAGGTCTTCTTTTCTATGGAGTTATTCTTTCGTAAGTTATGTACCTGATAAGGACTTTATGTGTCAGAAAAGATAGCACATTATACCGAGTGCCAAAAAATATATACATATCTTGGGACAAAAACATTCCATTTTGCTGTTTTAAGAATGTGTTGTATGGTTGTTCTGTTAATTCCTATCTCAGGTGCACATTGGCAAACTTCTGTGGTGAGCATGTGAACTGTTCTGACACCATAGCAAAAGCAAGGCCTTGTTGCTGTGAGAGGCCTCCCACATCTTCCCTTGTGCACATTACACACAGTACCATGTGTCTCAAACTTGCCATGAATGCATGCAATTTTTAGGTGTGCTGGGGGTTCTGTTGCATACTTGCACTTCCATTGTTGTTGTATTTCCACAGCAGTCTTGAATGTCAAATACTGCTTCAAAATGGCCTTGTGTTCCTTGAAGGACAACCATGCTTATGCCATTTTCTTTGACTGTCCTGCCTCTTGTATGGTGGTGCTAGCATTCATTTGATGGATGCCATCTTTTGAGTCATGCTGCATATTGCCATCATAATTCAATTCAACTTCAGAAAGTAATGCATAGATAACATCTCTTAAACTGTGCATACCTTTTTTTGGTAACTGGTAGTATAGTGTAAAATAGTACAGGCAGCATGGGATGGTGGGAAATAACCGAAGGATAATTGTCTGGACATTTGGGTTCTTCTGTGTGCTTAATACTAGTGGTATGATTTTATGGTTTGGATAGAAATGTCCCCCCAAAGGTCTCATTTGTTGAATGTTTGACCCCAACTGGTGGTGCTATTAAGTGGTGATTAGATCTTAGGTGTGCTATCTTCATCAGTGGATTAATCCACTGATAGATTCATAATTCGATGGCAGTATTGGGAGGTGGTGGAAAGTACGTGGTGGGGGCTAGCTGAAAGAAGTATTTCACTAGGGGCATGCTTTTGAAAGGTATACCTTGGGTCTGGTCCCTCCCTCTCTTTCTCCTTCCTGGCTGCTATGAGGTAAGCCATTTTTTTCCCCCATGCCCTTCCACTATGATGTCCTTGCCACAGGCCTAGATATCATGGAGCCAGCCAACCAGGGACTAAAACCTCTGAAAATGTTAGTAAAAATAAATCCTTCCTCCTTTATGTTGTTCATGTCCTATATTTTGTCACAGTGAAAAAAAAATTGATGACACCTATGATTTGGACACATTGCATTACCTACCAGGACTTTGTTGTCTTCTTTTGTAGAATGATGTTGATGGTGATGATGGTGATGGTGATGGTGGTAGGTAATGATAACAATGATGCTGACAGAAACTAGCACTTCCTAAGCACTTAGTGTATGCCACGTAGTGTTTTAAGTACTTAACAACAATGACATCATTTCGTATTTATAGCATCTTCATGAAGCAGATACTGTTACCTCATTTTACAGATAAGGAAACTAAGGCATAAAAAGTTTAATATATTTATGTCATGTAGCATTTCAGAGATTTCCTGGTTATTCTTGTTAAGTTGTTTACTATATGAGCCTTAGAACTAGCGTACTCAATCCTGGACCAAAATTTCTTTCTTAATACTCTTATTGAAGTTGCTTATGAGTGACTTTATGGATAAGTTTAGGGAAAATTGGTATGTTTACTTCATTAAATTTTCTTATCTGCAAACTTGGTATGCCTTTCCATATATTAAATTCTTCTGGGTCTTGATGAAATATATTTTTTATTGTGTTTGCATACTCCATATTAGGTTCATTCTTAGATTTTTATCCATTTCAGAATTATTATTACTGCCACTATAAATAGCCTTTTCCATTTTATCTTCCAACTATTGTTTGTACATTTGAAGACCACTTGTGGTTAGGTGCCATTGAGTCAGATCTGACTCATGATGACCCTATGTAGAATAGAATGAAACACTACCCAACACTGTGCCATACATACAATCTTTATATGTTTGAGCCATTGCTGCAGCCACTATGCTTCTTCTCATTTTGAGTCATACTGCATCAGCAAATGGTGGCCTCAAAAGCTTTACTCCATTCCCATCGGTAAGCTCAACTCTACTTTCAGGAAATAACTCTTCCCCAGTTGTTTCTTGTATGCCTTCCAGTCTGGGCAGCTAATTTTTCTGGCACTATATTTGATAGTACTTCTCTGCTATTCCTAGGGTTTTCAATGGCTGTTTTGAGAGTTGGATGCTGGGTCCTTCTCCTTTGTCTGTCTTAGTCTAGAAATTCAGCTGAAACCTGTCCACCATAGTGACCCTGCTGGTTTCTGAAATACTGGTGGCATAACTTGCAGCATCACAGCAACATGCAAGACCCCATAGCACAACAAGCTGACAGACACACAGGGAATGAAGACCACTGCTTTCTATTGTAGTAGGAAGCAAGGCCCATCAGACAGAAAGAGTCACTTGAACACCAGCATTAAAGAGAGGAAGGGAATTTAATTGCTGGCAGAACAACAGCAGGATCTCTTGTCCCCAAATAGCTGTGCTCCTTGAGTTATACTTTCATTTCTCATATATAGGATTTACAGACTAGTGGACAAAGGGATCTATGTGTTTTCTCTTTGATTGGTTACTTTAAACATTCTGCAGGTGTTGTATACAGAGCAACCCAATCAGAAAACAAAACATCCTTGACCACAAATCTTTGAAGAAACAACTTCTAGATACCAGGGGCTATGTCCATATGGGGAGGAATTTATTGCAGTGTCTGTGTTCAGAGAGAGGAGCTCCTGGAATTCCTTAGATAAGGGAGTGCAATCCTATTCTTTGATTAGGGGAGTGAGGAATGCAAATTCCTGAGTCTTAAAGTAAATAGGTCCTGGTGTAGTCTAAGTATTTTGTTTTTATATCAAATTAGATTTTTTCTTTCTCATATCATACTATAAATTTTATATATGCATATATTACCATTTAGAAAATATTGAGTGTCTACCATATGATGACTTCTGTACTAGCATGATGATCACAGTGCACAAAACAGTCATAGCCCTTGCTCCAATGAGCTAATGGCCTGGTAGAGAGCCAGACAGTAAATATGAAAGCAAATAAATTAATGTATAATTACTATTTGTAATAAAGAGTGTTTAGTAATTGAAGTGTATCTTATCTACCCAAATTGCAGATACCTTGAAAGTTTGGTTTATACTTTATTTATTTCCAGGTCCTCAGAGTCTACAACAATGCCCAGGAAAAAAGGCACTAAGTGTTTAGTGAAATGAACAGAATCAAATTTTCTCTGAACTGAGGGATAATACAGTTTTAAGTTCATTGGCCACAATGATTGTGCAGTCCAGATATTTTTGACCAATTTATATATTCTGTTTCTATAACTGTATTATGACAGTACTGGTCTGAATGGTGTTTGGAAAATGACTGCTATAGGTATAGCTTTTATCTGAAGCACCTTCACATGTCTCAAGTCCATGAAAAGAGCTAAATTCCAGTTCTTGGCATGAATTTCGGGAGGTAGGTTGTCTGGAAAGGCTGCTTCCTTTGTAAAATTTTAACTGAAGTGTCAAAGTTAGGCTATTGAGCTTAGTTAGATCTTATGTGTTCTTGCAGTCCTAGGCACTAAGAATATACCTTTAATAACAGTAGGAAAGCAAGAGAATACTATAACAGACGAAATTCTATTTATACATATAGGCTTTTCATTGTTTCTTTTCTATCTCCAAGTGCTAATAAAAAGCAAGAAAGGAATTTAGAGTTTATTCTGTTTTTTATCTATTTATAGCATATGCAGCTCTGGGAGGAATTTAGACCAGCTTACAGGAATATATAAAATGCAGCAGAGTTACAAACAATGGAAGATGAAGAGAAGAAATTGGACATACAGCAATGTTGGAGACAAATAATAGATTTTCTGTAAGAAAGCTCAAGTTTTAGATCTTACCTATTAGGGGACACTGAGAATTCACATAGTTTACAATATAACTAGGATTTTTAAAAATTCCTAAAAATGGCAAATATATATTTGGTACTTACCCTGTTCTAGGCATCATTTAAAACTTTTCAAATGAATTACTTAATTTAGTCTTTGCAATAGCCTGATGAAATGGGTACTAATACTGCCCTACTTTATAGGAGAATAACTATTGCTAATAGTATGACAAGGAGGAATGTTATTCAGAGGATTCTTAGAAAGATAAGACTGTGCAATATGATGACCAGGATTCACCACACAATGGCTCCTGTAGTGAATGTCACATGCCTATCTTTTGTATCAGCCTGGCATTTATTTCAATTGGTAGAGTGCTTCTCTGCACTCTCTGAAGCCCTCGGTTCAATCCCCAACACTGCAAAAATGAGAGAAGGACCTGATAGCTCACTCCTGGTACAATAAACCATTGAAAACCCTATGAATAGCAGACATAGTGCTGGGTATGGCACAGTGTCAGGGAGTGTTTCTTTCTGTTGCACATAGGGACCCTATGAGTTGGACTGGACTAGACGGTACCTAACAACAACAACAACAACAACAACAACAACAACAAAATCTTTTGTATCATGTCTTGATCTAACAGCCTCATGCTGAACTCAGAATGGCTCTACAAGGTGGCCAACACAAAGAACAGCTCTGCTGGTATAGTTTCACTTACATGCAGGTTTCAGATCTTCTAGAAGATATCATTTGAATATCCTTTAGGGAATTTTTAAAAATGTCACATCTAACGAAGCAATAGGTAGAAATAGGAAGTGATGATTTGGGGATGATTTCAAACTTTGAATTAGAAACAGTGAATGTGATGCTTATATCTAAGTCAGGTAGCTCTTGACCTATAAACTTAACTAGCAACCTTCTTTTTCTTATTACTGACTGTCTCAGATGGGTGAACTAGGGAATATCAGTTAGGTTATACTTTGCTAAGCTGTGAAAACAAGTCTCTGACTTGCACTAACTTTGCCCCCTGAACTGCTTATTTATTTGTTTACTAATTTATTTATTTATCTCTTATTTATTTGTTGAGCCCAGGGCTTTGCATTTGTTAGGCAAGCACTTCACCACTGAGCTGCACTAAAGTCCCTCTTTTATTTCTTATTTTGAGACAGGGCCTCGCTAAGTTGTGCAGGCTACCTCTGGCCTTGAACTTGAGATCCTCCTGCCCCAGGCTCCCAAGCTGCTGGGATTACAAGCATGCATCATGGCATCTGGCTTCATCTGTATTTAAAGCCTGACATTTCTGACAGAGTCTGCCATTGTGTATTAACAGCCTGGAGCAAAAGACCTCCAAGGCCAGTGTAGCAAGGGAAGAGAACAATCTTGGGGAAGGAGCAACCAGTCTCACCTTTCTGTGATAGGAACAGGAACAGATCTTACATGTTAGGGGACACTGAGAATTCACATAGTTTACAATATAACTAGGATTTTTAAAAATTCCTAAAAATGGCAAATAGTGGTTCCTGCTCATGTGTCACTGAAGGGAGTTAGTGATGTGGCATCACGGATGCATGGAGTGGGGAGACATGGAGAAGCCCATGGATACTTAGTGAGCACTGATTATCTGTGCCACATAAGGAGTAAGTTCTTTCTTTCTGTGTCTCCTGGGAATTTCTCTCCTACTTTTTACTTTTCCTACTATTCCTTTGGACCCAAATCATTGTCCTCATGATACCAAATTCTGCCTCTTCAAACAAGTCAATCTTCACTAAAGTAGGCATCAGTAAGGGTGAATGATGAGGCAGAACTGAAGGATGGGGAGGGAAAGAAGAAGGGACATCCCCTCAACTGTCACTTACCATTTCTTTAGTGCTGGCTCCCTTGTCTGCTCCTTATGGGCCAGTCATGGCTGATGATTACAAGTGAGAAGGAATCTATTGTGCTTCCCTTAGGGAACCTCTTTACTTTCTTCTCTTTTGGCTTTGTTTTTCGTTTATTTAATACAAGTGGTGTTGTTAGATGCTGTTGTAAAGACATTTGTTCAGACTCTGTGAGCCAGTCACAAGTAGACTCTTTGTTGTTGTTGTTAGGTGCTGTCAAGTTGGTATCCGACTCATAGCGACCCTCTGTACAACAGGGGAAACACTATTGTCAGTGCTTCTCTGCTGTTCATAGGGTTTTCAATGGCAGATTGATTATTGGGAGGGGGTTGTCAGGTCCTTCTCCCAAGCCTACAGCTTCTGGTGTTCCCAGGCAGTCTCCCATCCAGGTACTAACCAGGCCCGACCCTGCTTAGCTTCCGAGATCTGACGGGATCGGATGCCACAGGGCTATGGCTGTAGGCAAGTAGACTCTGGATACCTAGAAATTCACACTATATGGCATCAGTACTCCAGGGCATCTTGGTGGACACCAAGAACTTCAATGTGATAGACACAGAGTGCAAAGTAGAAATAATAGGAAAAGTAAACACATAGATGAGTGATTTAATACTTGACTGAGTAGACTCCTCAAGGCCTCCCCTTGGTGGAGACAAGAGTATCCCTGAGCATGGAAACTGAACTTCTATGGACAATACTGAGGTGGAAAATGTTACAGGTTGGCTCAGAGGCCATACACTAAAAGATTGGCTGCTAGCCTTTGGCATTATTGGGAGGTGGTGTCACTGGTAGGAGATGAAGTCTCTGTGGAGGAAGTAGGTCATTTGGAATGTGCCCTGGAAGGGTGTATCTTGTCTTCAGCCCCCACCTATTTCTCTTTGCTTCCAGCCATGGTAAGGGGAGAGGCTTTATTCCACCACACCCTCCTCCATGATGTACTCCCTCACCATGACCCAGAAACCATGGAGTCAGATGACCATGGACGGATACCTATGAAACTGTGAGCCAAAAGAAATCTTTCCTTCTTTAAGTTCTTTGACTCAAGGATTTTGTCACAGTGTCAGAAAGCTGACTAACACAAAAACCAAGCAAGAGAAAACAGAGGGAGGTGTCAATGTTAGAAATCCATCACTCTTTGTCTCTAGTGTCTTTTGTACCCCTTTTCTAACTTTTGACAATTTGTCTCCTATATGGTGACACAATTCCTGATCCTATATTTCACAGCGCAGTCCTAACTTCTTTCCTCATCCCTCTGGTGCCAACATATCTGGTGGAGACAGAGAATGCTGCTGCTTGAGCCTGGAGCTGCAGAAGATGTGTCTGTGTAGCTGGCATCCCAAATTGGGCCTATGATCTGATTTTATATTTTCATAGAAACATTATGATACACACTGTTGTTGTTGGGTGCTAATGAGTTGGATCCAACTCATAATGACCCTATATACAACAGAATGAAATAGTCCCCAACACAGTGCCATGCACATGAGCTTTTTATGCTTGAGCCTGATGTTGCAGGCACTATGTTTCTTCTAATTTTGAGTCATGCAACATCAGCAAAAGAAGGTCCCAGGGTCTTTACTTCATTCTTGTCATTAAGATTGACTCTAATTTGAAGAAGCAACTCTTGCCTAGTTGTATCTTGAAGGCCTTCCAGTCTTGGGGGCTCATTTTCCAGCACTACATTGACAGTGTTTCTCTGCTATTCATGGGGTTTTCAATGACTAATTCTTTCAGGAGCAGGCTTCTGGGTCCTTTACCCTAGTCCATCTTAATCTGGAAGCTCAAGTGAAACCTGTCCACCATAGGTGGCCCTGCTGGTATCTGAAATACTGGTGGCATAGCCTCAGCATCATAGCAATACACAAGCCCCCACAGCACAACAAGCTGAAAGACATGTGGGAGATGATATATACTACTATGTGTTCAGTACATGTTAGATGCTTTATGGTGTAAACAAAATACTGAAATATAGCCTGGAGGATTAATTGCCTTTTAAAACATTATATACATGGTAAGGATGATGCAAGACATGATTAATAAATCTCAGTTCAGCTGTTGACCTAAATGATTATCAAGAGTCTTGCAACCCACTTTTTCTATGATTATGTAGGAACATTTGCTCTAAATCTTAAACAAATGATTTCAAAATGAGCCTTTGGAATATATCTTTAATAGAATCATCGTCTGTCATGTGGCCAGTTCCTCTTCCATTAATCTCTTTATTCTCAGGTTTTCACCTATAACTTATTCTGTGATATTTTTCCCCTTAATTTCTGCATATTAACACAGGATTCTTCCTTAATCCCAAGTTGCTGCTTTTTGATCATAAGCAGTTCTGAATCTTCAATCCTTATTTCATGATATTAAATAAAATTTATCTCCAATAGGGTAGAGTGTACTTCCCAATGGATGACACAGGAATATTTTATTAGTTTGTTTTTAAGTCATTGTAATCATGTCCTTTAAAACGTCTAACTGATTATTTTTCCCTAATAAAATGAGAAATGATTGTTAATTATTTTTATCACCCCCGTAAATAAACTGTACCATGCTAATGGATGTATAACCAGAATGAATCTCAAGCAGAAATCACTAGTGACATGCAAAAAGGATCATGCGAGTTTCTAACAGCATTTTATCGAGAAGTATATTTACTAAAGACAGTTTACATTTGTATTCACTTGCTTTTGTGCTCTCTGCCACACATTTTGATTCTTTTTTTTTTAAATATACAAAACCACAAAAACTTGTGTGCACTAGGGCATGATAGTATTAGTTAGGATGAAGCTTACCAAAGTCATTTAAATCATCCTCTGCTTCCTTCCAGGCAAATAAGAATTCATCTACTCAAGGCCATGGGCTTCAAAATCTCCTTTAATAACTAATTTTCATATCTAATAACACTTTCTATCAGGATTTCTTTTCTAAAATGGAATTGAAGTATCTCTTGTCATTTTTTCCTTCTTCAACCCTCAAAGAACAAAGTAAACAATTGGTTACCATTCTTCATAAAATCATAAGTTTATAGTTGAATCTTACTGTACTGATCAAACTGAGGTCATCTTTATTTCTTGAATAATTTTCATTAAAATGATGCTTTGTCACTTGTTTAGATTTCTTGGCTATGGCCACATTTATTGTTTCTTACATTTGGAATGCCTACAGCTGTAGCACCATGGCTTCTGATCCCATCAGATCTTGGAAGCTAAGCAGGGTGGGGCCTGGTTAGACTTGGATGGGCCGAGGAACACCATATACTGTAGGCATGAGAAAAGGACCCATAACCTACTCCCAAAAATCAATCCACCATTGAAAACCCTAAGAATAGCAGATAAACACTGCCAATAATGTTTCCCCTGTTGCATGTAGGGTCGCTATGAGTTGGACACCGCCTCAATAGCACTTAACAGCAGTAAGAACACGTTTGGAAAGATACTGTCTAAAAAGAAGAATAGAGAATATTGGAAATGGGCATTTTAAAAGCAGTGTCTTATTGAAGGGAATTTCTGTGGGAGTTGGCTTAGGAAAGAAACTATGCATGGAGACTATTAATAACTATGATTAAAAGAAGGAGGGTGTCCAGAGAAGAGACAAGTAAAAAGGTAAATGGACTAAAGGGGCTAAATTTAAAGAAAGATATTTCAAGATCAATGTCACTCATATATTGGAAGTGGACTTTGTATGAGAACGAAAGCCATTTTGACCCTGTGAGAAAAGGGAGAGTGTGGAGGTAAAAAACACAAGTGCATGGAGCTTGTGGATTGATGACCCATCTCTTAGATGAGCTAAGAGGAGAGGCAGGTGCAAGTGGGCTCCTGAGAAGCCCTATAATGAGCTGAATTTATGGTGCTGTACAAGGCTGAGGACATTTATTAGTAAATAACAGGATGGTGTGGTAATGACATGATCACTGGTCTATAATAAATCAGAGGTTGGTCTCTGTATAAAATTCTCCTGGGGGATTGTTAGAAGAACACAGCTAAGGCCAGCCATTGGCTCACTGGGGGCCTGTTAGTGGCTTACAGGGACAGGTATTTTATTTCTGTATACAGAGAAGTTCTATTTATTAGGGATCCAAGGAGAAATGACCAACATACCATGTGTCTTTCTCTTGTGGTCTGACTTCTAAATACAGCACATATCTGAATGGAACCTATTTTAATTGCAAATATTTGGGAGATGCTAATGAGATGGTATACTATTCTTTTATCAAAGGTTTGGTGATAATATGTATCATCAAATGCCTAATCTAAGCAGGCTTCAATTTATATACACACATAATGTATTTACAAAGGTATGTATGATGATCAAGGTATACTGAGAAATCTACAGACTTAGGTGTTGTGGGCAGGTGTGTGTTAAGGTTTATTTGACAGTTATTACAAAATGTTAAAAGATTATGATTTTTTTCCTGGCCCTTGAGCCTGAGCATTTAATATATTTTTACTACCTTGTGCATATTTTTCACTATTTTCTTTTCATATAAAATTAAAGAAGCAGTTAACTGATTTGCATCCAGTAAGAGGCCAATTGGGGCTAAGTAAATGCTATTTTCTTTGTGTGAAGTAAGTCTCCTCTTAACTTTATTGTATGGGCAACCTTTTTGTCTCTAGTGTCAGAGATCTTATGTTTTTAATTCAATTCATAATGTAGAACATGCAGTAAAATAGTATTCAAGATACTTTGAAAAACTCAGCATCTCTTTCTTATTAGTAATTTTTAATGTACAATTTATGACATTATGACATTATGACAATTATGACACTTTTATATATGCATTTCATTGTACATTGTTCATGTAACTTCCCTCTTACCCTCTCATGACCTTCCTCCCCTACTCCCCTACTAATGATCTCCTATCTACTTGCATGTCTTTTTTTTGAGAATATTTATCTATATATGTACATCCCAATTTTGACATAAGTCCAGACTTTTTCTATAATGATCTACCTTTTTACATTTTCAGCAGTATTACATGAATGATCTAGTCTGCATCATTGCCAGCATTTGGTTTTATTACATTTTTTTATTTCAGGTATTTTAGTATGTTTTATTTCTTTTTTTCTGGCTTCCTCTATTTTTCCAACATACTCATGAAGTTGTGTTGTTTACCTTGGGATTGACCTCTCCCCTTTTATCCCTCCTCATTGACCCTCCTCCCCATTCCATCTTCTCTAATCTTTGCTTCCCTTTGCTAGATCCCTTCCTCCTCCTTTCTGTTCTTTAAATTGTCCCTTCTATGTAAGTTCAGTTGTGCACTTTTTATATTTCAATTTATGTGCAGGATTTTTTCCTTCCTTTAAGTTTGATTCAGCACCCACATATCAGTGAGAACATATGGTATTTCTCTTTTTGGGCTTGCATTTGTTCACTTAAGATGATGTTCTCCAATTCTATCCATTTTGCTGCAAATAACATTATTTCATTTTTTAAATTGCTGAGTAGTATTCCATTGTGAATATGTACCATAATTATTTTTATCCATTCATCTGTTGATGGGTACTTTGGTTGATTCCATATCTTTGCTATTGTGAAAAGTGCTGCATTGAACATGGAGATGCAGGTGTCTCTGTGGTGTGATGACTTGTCTCCCTTAGGGTATATTCCCAGTAGTGGTATAACTGGGTCATATAAGAGTTCTGTTTTCAGTTTCCTGAGGTATCTCCATATTGATTTCCAAAGTGGTTGAACCAATTTAAAGCCCCACCAACAACGTAAGAGAGCTCCCTTTTTTCCACAACCTCGCCAGCATTTGTTATTTGTTTCATTAATCTTGGCCATTCTTACTGGAGTAAGGTGGAATCTGAGAGTTGTTTTGATTTGCATTTCCCTTATGGCTAGGGATATTGAGCATTTTTTTTATGTGTTTCATGGCCTTGTGAACTTCTTCATTTGAGAACTGCCTATTGTGTTCCTTTGTCCACTTGTGTATTGGATTATTTGTTGTCTTGGGATTTGCTTTCTTGGAAGAACTCAGTATCTTTGATGAAAGTGGTGCCATTGGTACAGTTGACCCATGTTGGTGGGCACATGCAGTGCTATGTTCTTTTTGATTGGTAGAAGTAGGAGAACACCTGATTTAGAGGGATCAGTACACTGCATGAAAAGAAAAACCAAGCCAAAGTCCCATGCATAAAAGGTGGAATCCTTAACCTTAGTGAAACCAAATTGCTCATGACCCACTCTGATGACTAAAACACGGACAATAAGAGCACCAACGAAAAATAAACAACAAAAACAGCCAAACCAAAACAGAACAACAACAACAATAACAACAACAACAACAACAACAAAAACCCTCCTATATACTCTTATTTACTTTTGTTTTTCTTTTTCTACTTTGGGGATCTTTGTAACTTTTGAGTTAGTAGTATTTTCCTCACTCTTATTTGTGTTATTATTTGGCATTTTGCTATACTTTCCCCCCTTCTTTCTAACAACTAAATGTCAGCAGCTATATCATGAAGTGCACATGATGACTTAACACCACTTTTTTTTGTCAAGTGGAAATGTCTGCATTCAGGATTATATGAAGGTGAAGTATCTGCCAAATTGTCAACTGTGTCTTTCCACCAGGAATCAAAGTGGGATGTGAGATGCCATAAAGAAGGGCAGGATTAGCACCAAGCAACAGGGCCTGCACATGTTGTTCTTTGTTTAGTTTCATGCAAAATGGGCCTTAGAGGGATTTGCAGGCACATCCTGATTTTATTCTGCATGCACATCCCTGCTTGTCCTTTCCAGTGTGAGCAAGAATGTACTCCCATTAAAAAATGATAACCATGTAAAGTAATGCATTTGTTAATGATGTAGATTTAATCATTCCACACAGTGTATCTAATACAAATCATCTTGTACACAACAGAAACACAGGGTTGTCAATTTAAAAAGAAAAAAGAAAAAAATTAAAAACCTGTAGATTGAGGATGGTAAGCTGGTAGGATGGGACTAGTCTGTCCTGACTGACATTATTGGGCCACTGCCTTTACCTGAAATCATCTGAATCTAGATTGGTTGTTTTAGGAGATAATGACATACCTTATTAGTCTCATTTTCATTTACTTGCAGGGAAATGCATCTTAGACATATTTGAAAGGACAACCAAGTTACTATGACCAATAGCACAGGAAAGTGACTGTAGATAATGATGAAATATTATAGTTTTGAAAAATGTAAAGACAGTGGATGCTGTGATAAGAGTATAGACTTTTAAACCTATCGTTTACTTGTTGCAAGATGCTTGGCCCCGTTACAGTATCCTAGGGTTCAAGATGGCACTTGAAGCTAAGAAGGGAGAGGAGAGACGGAAGTCTTCATGTAATTCTCTCTGTCTTTTTTTTTTTTTTCATCAAGGGAAGAAGGAAGAGATGCCAAAATGACTTTCTTTTTCACTTCAGTGGCTACAATGGTATGACATGGCCTTCTCTTTCTGCATACTGCAAGAAAGACTAGGAAGCATTTGAACAAAGTGAGCAACTTGCTAATTCTCTGACAATGTCATTCCACAATATTCTCCTGCCTCAAAGTATAGCTTTGAATTCCATAAATATACAGAAAGTCCCTGGCAAAGGATGGTTATTGATGGTGCAAAAATGATATGGATCAGATAGAAACTATACTTCCAAAATTTGAATTTTGATGTTTTCCTAGGATAGTTATATGTGATAAGATTCTCCCTTCGGAAGATGGGCAATGACAGCGAACTGCTGCTCCCAGTCAACCACATGATCATGAGCAGAAACAACTAATACTTTGCTGTGGACAGATGGTTTCTGTCTCACGATAGTTTGACTTGCATTTTTCAACTTTCTTTTTCTTTCTTTTCTTTCTTCTTCTTCCTCTCTCTCTCTCTCTCTCTTTCTTTTCTTCCTTCCTTCCCTCCTTCTCTCTCCTTCCTTTCTCTTTCTTCTTTCTTTCCTTCCTTCCTTCCTCCCTCCCTCTCTCCCTCTCTCCCTCTTTCTTTCCTTCCTTCCTTCCTTTGTTCCTTCCTTCCCTCCTTCCTTCCTTTCTCCTTCCTTCCTTCCTTCCTTTCTCCTTTCTTTCTTTCTTTCTTTCTTTCTTTCTTTCTTTCTTTCTTTCTTTCTTTCTTTGTCTTTGTGTATTTATTTTTTTGTGGTACTTGGGGGTTGAACTCAGGGCCTTGAACATGCTTTGCAAGTGCTCTACTACTGATGTGCACCCCCAGCCCATTTTATATCATTTTGAGACATAGTCTCATTGAGTTACACAGGCTGCCTCTAGCCTCAAACTTGCAATCCTCCTCTCTCAGCTCCCAAAGTTGCTGGGATTACAGGCATGTGCCACTGTGCCCAGCTCTAAGAAAATCTTAAAAAATAGAATATGCCCCATTAAAATGGCTGTTAATTGGGAAAAAGGAGGTAGCCATAAGCAGCCTAATCAATCCCACTGCATTCTTTCTGTGCCTCACTCAGGGTGGCATCTGCATTCCTGTGCCTATTGGTCAGAGCATCTTGCTGCTCCTGCCAGTGTGAACCAAGTACCTGTGCTACTGCTGCAGCCACAGTGTGATGAGGGACTTGTCAATACAGCACGTTTGTCCCATTGTATTATCCCAGACCCAAGTTGACAGAATTTCCTGGCCACACTGTGCCTCTCCTCTGAGGCTCTGGGACTTCCCTGACATCCTGGGGCAAGAGGTGTTACAGGACCACTGGTATAACCTAGAAGTTTAGGGGAGGAAGTTCACCCATGGGTAGACTTTGACAAACAGAAAATAGGATCTCATGAACAGGGTCTTCTCCCTTCCTTTCTGTGGCAGGGCTTTCCTGGGAGCCATGTTTTTTAGGGCCTCTCTGGGACCCCTGTGAGATTCAGCAATTGCCCAGGTTGGCTCCTGAGCAGGAATCAGCTTGGATGCATTCTGGTGTTTGCCTCATTTCTCCTCCATCTTTTCCTGTCATATTTCTTCTTTCATTCCTGCTTTTTACTATCAATAAAATAGTAGCACATAAACTCTTGCCTAGGGCTGTGTTTAATAGAGTCGGATTCTGCTTTTGATGTTTCACTGCTGACATTGTTAAACTTCACCCCTTCATCTGTCTACGAGCAGGCACCTTCATCCTAGCCCCACCCCATACTCACCATAAAAACTACAAGCCAGTCTTCTTTTCTGGCTCTCTTTAGCTGTCTTCTTCAGGGGCTAGCCTATCCTCCCCAGAAAGCCTCATTATGTGAACAGTTGTAGGGGGAAATTGGGAGGAAATTGGCAAAAACCCCAAAACTGGGAAAATGGCTTTTGAAGATCTGGTTTGTGGATTAGAAATTTAGGGAAAATGAAAGTAATTTGATAGGACATTTGTACAAAACCCTTCATAAATCCCCCGAACCTGATTGGACAATTGAACTCAAAGCTGATTGGCTCAGGCCATTTAGGGCAAGCTATATAAGGAGCTACACTGCAGCAGCTTGCTCTCTCTCCTTCTGACCACTGAAGAAGCAAGAACTCTCTCTTATCCAAACCACCAAAGAAGATAGAACTCTCTCTCCTCAGGACCACTGAGACCAGGACAACTAGACGATGCTCTCAAGGAATGATGGACTACTAGCAAGCTGAGGAAAGCCTCTTGGACCCAGTGCCAAGAGGCTGAAGCTGAGGACAGTCTCTGGTCCAGAGCCAGAGGTGGAAGAGCCATGGCTACCCTCCAAGGCAGCATAGAGCTGCAGCACTTAGGCTGCTAGCACTGGTAAGCTGTACACTTTGCGTTTCTCTCTCCCGCCCTTCTAAGGGCAGAGGAAATAAAGAGCTGTGTTTGTCCCCTAAGGCAAAGCGCCCAAGGCTTTTTCCTTTCTCCCATCTCTGCTGGCATTCCCGAGGGCCACAGGATCTGAGCCCCTCACCTGAAGGTTCTGAGTGAGTTGTGTTTAGTATCTGTGTGCGTGACGGCATCTCCCATCCAAACATCCAGGCCAGACAGGGAAGTGCGCACCCCACAAACAGTAGACATTTTTATACTCTTATGGTATATGCATGGGGCCAGCAGCCCCTACATCAGAACCAAATTTTGGGTGGTATCCATTCCACTTCTGCAGAGTGACTGCAACAAAATAGCATCAAACATTGTTCCCTGATTCTAAGGCCTGTGGTCACCCTAGACAGCTACCAGAGTTCATGCAATGAGGAAGGAATAGCGAGAAGAGACATTGCACAGGGTCTAGATCACAGTATGCAGAGTAGATGACCCAAACCTTGGAGTTGATGACACTTAGATCTTGCACCGGTACAGAGCTTACAGAAGGGTCAGGTAGAAGTTATGGTGGAAGTCATGCTTTGAAGACAGTTGACTTTTGTTCCCTCCTCAGCCAGGAGAAGAGGTGGGATATTTCCTCCTCACCCAGAACTCATTGAGAGAGATCCCAACAAGATGGCTAGAAAAGAGTTTTTGGAAAGATATTTGGGGACAAGTTTATTTGTTGGGGAGTTTGCTTTCTCCTTCACTTCAGGTCACCAGAGAGGGTATATTTTTTTCCAGATAAACAGAATGAGTAGGGTATCGACACATGCCTATGCACTCAGGCACATATATGCATGCATGGGCTGGGGGCAGAGGGAAGGAGGATCCATTTGAAGGAATTGGCTCACAAGATTGAAGTGACTGGCAAGTCCAAACTCTGCAGGGTAGAAGGTAGACTGGAGACCCAGGGAAGACCTGATGTTGTAGCACAAGTCTGAAAGCAGTCTCTGCTCAGAAGAATTCTCTGTTTGCTGGAGGAGAGTCATCTTTTCTTCTAAGGACTTCAACTGATTAGGTGAAGTTCACTCACACGTGGAAGGTAATCCACTGTTCCCAGTGTCTATTGACTTAAATACTAATCTCTAAAAATTACCTTCACTGCAATGTTTAGATTAACTCTTGGTCAAACATCTGAGCATTGTGGTGGAGCCAAGTTGACACATCAAGCTAATCATTGCATGGGACTTTGAAGACCCTACTGGGAGTATTTGTCATGAGTACCTAAATTTTGGTGGGGATATGGCTTATCTGACTTTCAAAGATGAGAGTCAGGCTGACTAGTCACCCTCAGAACAGAAGAGAAAAGAAATTGCTATCCAGGCTCTGTGGCACATGCCTGTAATCCTAGCAATTAGAAAGTCTGAGGCAGGAGGATTGTGATTTCAAGGCCACAGGCAGCCTGTATAACTCAGTGGGACCTTGTTTCAAAAATAATAAAAAAGAATGAATAAATACATGGAGGTCAGTGAGGAGTGCCTCTTAGTGGTAGAGCACTTACCTAGCATGCTCAAGTCTCTTGGTTCAATACCACCCTACCCATAGGGGGAGAGGGGGGGGAGGGAGGGAGAGAGGGGGGGAGGGGGAGAGAGAGAGAGAGATTGCCATTGCCTTAGGGTTGGCCTCTATTCCTTCACCTTAGCACAAAGAAGACAGGTCTTTTCCATGAGCGAGCTGTGGGCTATGTCAGTAAAGGCTGGCATAAAATTCAATTCTTTTAGGGTCTGTCTAAGAAGGCCATGGGACAGGCAATAAGATTTCAGCAGAGGAAGCTCCAGGTAGTGATGCCTTCCTGCATTCCTGGGGCTGGAAAGAGAGGACAAAACCAGCCAGGATGAAAACACACTTGTCCAGTGTCTTAGTCACCTTGGGCCACCATCACAAAATACCACAGACAGGGTGGCCCAAACAAAATGCATTTTCCAGCAGTTCTGGAGGTGAAGATCTGAGATTAGCCTACAGCATGGTTGGGCTCTGGTGAAGGCTTGCTTCTTGACCAGGACATGTCTGCCTTCTCTGTATCCTCATAGGGACTTTTCTTGCTTTGTGTGTTTGGAGACAGAGATGGGTGAGATTTTGATGTCTCCTTATAAGGGCATGAATGTCATCACAAGGGCCCACCCTCCTGACCACATCTAACCCTAAGTAGCTCCCAAAGGTCCTGTCTCCAAAAACCCCACCACATTGAAGGTTAAAGCTTCAATATAGGAATTTTGGGGGGTGGAGTTCAATCTATAGCACACATCCTGTGTAAACACAAGGAAATATCCTTGGTGTCAGAATGTCTCATGAGTCCACAAAAACACCCTGGAGAGTCTTTACTATGTTAGAACTTTCCTACCTCTGCCTCCATGTTGGAAGGAGCCTTCACAGGGCTCAGAACTAGAAAATAGCAGAATGGCAAAAAAATTGCATATGCTGACGGCACCTAACAACAACAACAAGGTAAGAAAGTAGGTCAGAAGTTCCGACCAGTACATTATAAAATCTGACATACTCAGAAAAACCTTGGGCTCCTGGACTTTCATCTTGGAGGAGAGAAAGAAACAACTAACAAATTTTAAGACAATGGAGGAACAGAAATAAAATTTTATGACTTAACTATTAGTTCTATTTTGCCTCCCAGTGCAGTACTGAGGGGGGAAATATTTGTCTAAATGATTGTTTGATGGGTAGAGTAATGGGAGATCCAAAGGTATGAGTTCTAGAATTTGGAATATTCACCCCTACTTTTGGGCTGGGATTTAGCTCAGTGGGTAGAGCGCTGCACTGCAGTCTCTGAGGCCCCAAGTTCAATTCGCAGCACCGCAAAAATGGGAGAAGGGCCTGGCAATCCACTCCCAAGGCAATCCCGAAGTGCTCAGCCATTGAAAACCCTATGAGGGTCGCTATGAGTCGGATACCGACTTGATGGCACCTAACAACAACAACAACCCCTACTTTTATCTGCGATAATCTTTGGAATTAAGACTTTGGAAGACACTGTAATGCCTGCATTGGCCACTTGGTGGCTGCCGACCTCGAGTGCAGTGACTGGAGACCCACCTTGTGGTTTTCTGTAAGGTGAGTTTATTTGTCCCACCTCCCAGAGTAGCCCTTACCCCTGCTTTGGATGGAAGCTGGTTGTTTTGGAGTTGAGCCCTCATTGACCCTGTGAGGCCAACTCTTGTGATGCTTTCTGAACATCATATATTCTGGTTCTGTTTATATTAATGCAGTCTGTACTCTCTGCTGATTTGGAGGAAATTTCTTTTTATCCCTTGTCCTCTGGTTTCATCTATACACTGATTGACACATTGAGAATGCAAAGCTCTTGTTACTTTTCCCTGGGAAAGTTTTTGACAATAATGCAGACTTTCTAAAAATCCTTGCACACATCAGAGAGAGAATACTGTTTTTCTGCCACCCTTGAGTATTCATTATTCATGTTTGCACATGTCGTTAGCAGGGTGAGTTTTCTCTCAATTTATACCAGATGGTTATTTTTTATTTTTTTGCCATGAGAATAGAAATTTATTTCATTAAAATCTGTCCTAAATTAATCTCTTCTAACATGCCCATTCCTTTAAAATTTCATTTGCAAAGAACCCAGAAAAAGCTTTTAATTTTTGCAAACCAATTGCATATTTCTCTATGATTCTTTAGAAATGAAAGTTAGCCATTGTCTTGGTGTGGGGAGGGACTGGGGATCCAGAAAACCATGGAGCTTGGGTGAGCTAGTTTCTAATGCAGCACCTGGTGTTTGTGGATGAATTTGCTTTATGTCCTGAGGCAAAACAATAATTAGATTGTTGTGGATTTTAGATGAATTCATTGGCTCAGACTGTGAATACTGTCAATGTGGCAGGCACTGTGCTGGGCCAGCTGAGTGAGATGCTGAACACCACCAGACATGGTCCCTGAAACCACAGCACATACGGTCAGGCTGACTGAATAAGAGTGATGTCTAACAAAATATCCAAAGAGGTGTATATAGAGTCACAGACCACAGGAAGGGGATGGAAGGAAAAGAGCTTCTTGTAGAAATGCAGCAAACAACTAACAAAGATCTGATCTAGGTGGGATGATGGGATGATCAGGCCAGGTCTTCCTAAGAAGTAGAAGTTGAAATCTGAACAGGGAGTTGATATTAACCAGGGAAACGGTTGTAGTTTAGTGTCTCAGTCTGTTTTCTGTTGCTGTCACAAAATATTTGAGCCAGGTAACATATAAAGAACAGGGGTTTATTTGGCTTGTGGTTCCAAAGGCTAGGAAGTGCAATATCAACACACTGGCATCCTGGAGGGCTTTCTTGCTACATCATGTCATGATAGAGAACAACACATGGTGAGACAGAGCAGGCATGGCAGCTCAGGTCTCTCTTCCTCTTCTTATAAAGTCCTAATGCTATAATGGAGGCCCTCATCTGATCCCAATTACCTGTGAATAGTATTGCCACCCCCACATGTCTGTCAGCTTGTTGTGCTCTGGGTGCTTGCATGTTGCTGTGATGCTAAAAGTTAGGCCAGTGGTATGTCAGATACCAGGAAAGCCACCCATAATGGATAGGTTTCAGTTGAGCTTCCAGACTAAGTCAGACTAGGGAGAAAGACCTGGCAGCCCAGTTCTGAAACAATTAGCCATCGAAAATCCTTTGAATAGTAGAGAATCATTGTTAAATATAGTACCAGAAAATGAGCACCCCCAGGCTGGAAGGCATTCAAGAAGTGTCTAGGGAAGAGTTGCCTCCTCAAAGTAGAGTCAACCTTAGTGATGGGAATGGAGTAAAGTACCTGGGACCTCCATGTGCTGATGTGGCATGAGTCAAAATGAGAAGAAACATAGTGTCTGCAATAGTGGTCTCAAACGTAAAAAAGATCATGTCCATAGCATAGTGTTGGGTAGTGTTTAGTTCTGCTGTACATAGGTTGCTATGAGTCAGATGTGACTTGATGGCACCCAACAACAACTATTGCCATATGAATGTGAGAATTGGGTTTCTAACACATGAAATTTTGGGGGACATGTCCACATCATAGCATGTGGGGAAGGCAGAGAGTTGGTGAAGAAAAAGGAGCCCATGCTTAGGACTGAAGTGGAAATGAACATGGTGTGACTGAGGAAGGCAAAGAAGGTTCTAGAAGCTAGATTATATACAGCCAAATGAAGAGAGCTGGGAAGTGAAGCTGGTGAAGACAGGCTGATCCTAAAGTTGATGGCAGGGTGGGAGCCGCTGGTGACGCATGCAGCCGTGCTGTGTTTAGACATGAAAGTGTCTCTCGGGATGGAGCCACAGAGCACAGAGTGAAGGGGATGCCACAAGTGTGAAGGGACAGCAATGCTAACCGTGGCACAAGAGAGGGAGCTCTGATGAGAAAAGAGAACCCCTAGGGACAAGTGGCCACATTCAAGAGACAGGTAAGATCTAAAGTGGACTGATCTTTGGGGTGAACTTGGTGGGCAGGGATGGGTCACTCTGTACTGGATGACAATGTTTGATGGTCTCTTCACTAAGTGAGTGAACACAGGCTGAATATGGGGTAAAACACAACCTGGCTTCCTAAGTGCAGAGACAGAGAGAGGTCAGGCTCATGCCAGATGGATGCAGTGGAAGGAGAGGTAGACAAAGGTGTTCAGAGCATTGTAAGTCATACAAATAAAAGTGTTGCTAAAACGATACCTTGCACACAATTAGAAATTTATTTTTGGTTATTTCTGTTTCCTGCCCTGCTTTCTCTATTGTCTTTCTCATCGCTTCCTCTCTCCCTCCCTCCCTCCCTCTTCTTTTCTTTGTGGAATTTTATCTAAATTTGCCTGCCCTGGTTTGGATATGGTTTGTCCCCCACAACTTCATGTGTTGGATGCTTGGTCCCCAGTGGGCTGGTGATAAGATGGTGGAGCCTTTAAGAGATGAGCTCTGGTGGATGGTAACTACTCTAATGAATGGGTTGATGCTGTCTCCAGAGAGTGGGTCAGGTCTGGTAGAAGAGAGTTAATTCCTTTGAGGGCAATTGTTATACAAAGAGTGACCCTGACCCCTGTCTTGTCTCACTGTCTTCCCATGACGAGTTCCCTTTTCTGCTTTTCCTCCATGTTGCCATGTAGCCCCTCATGAGGATGCCAGTATCATGCTTTTTGAACCACTTGGTCATAAGCCTTGTGAGCCTAATAAATCTCTTGACTTTATAATCCAGCCTCTGGTATTTTTTTACAATAACACAAAATGCAGTAAGATATTGCTCAAGATTAATTATATGCAGTTGCAAATTTTTCTACCTTATAAATCTCTTTGGTCTTTTCCAGAGGTTTTACAAAGAATTTAGACATATTTTGCTAAAATTGAGTAATTATTTTTGTGAAAGACAAGCCACCTGGACCAGTTAAAATTTTGCTACAATTTAAAGTTGTTTTTTAATGAATATTTCACCCCTTGTTTTTGTTTCTGTTTTTGTTTTCGCAGTGTTGGGGGTTGAATCCAAGACATCACACATTCTAGGCAAGTGATCTACCACTGAGATGCACTCTCTGCTCCTTTTCAAATATTTTTATTTTGAGACAGAATCTCACTAAATTGTGTAAGTGGGCTCTGGCCTCGAACTCATGATCTTCCTGCCTCTGCTTCCCAAGTAGCTGGGATTACAGGTGTGTACCATGGTGTCCTCGATGTTGTCATATTTTACTTCATCTTTTAAAACTATCCATAATTAGTTTATAGGGGTTAGGGTTATAGGGTTTGGTAGAGTGCTGCTCTGTGCTCTCTGAGGCCTTGGGTTCTATCCCCAGCACGGCAAAAAATTGGAGAAGGATGTGGCAATCCATTCTCAAAGCATCCAGAAACAACGAGCCACTGAAAACCCTATGTGAGTCACTAGGAGTCTGATATGACTTGATGGCACCAAACAATAAATAACAGTTTATTGGGTGACTTTGGGTAAGACATTTAACCACTCTTTGTTTCCTAATTTAAAAAAATGGTTAATAATCTTATGATATAATAATCATGCCTTTCTAATGGGTTGTTTTGAAGATTGAATGAGTTAAAAACTTGTAAAGTGAGTTATAAACATTCAATAAATGTTAGTGTTATTATAGGTATTATTATGAGATGGGCATGAATAATAGATGGAGAGACCCACAGATAGAGCTGGAATTTAAGCAATGGAGATGGTAACAATGCTTAAGTTACCAGTGATATGAAGCAAGCATTTCCTAGCGTTTATGATGCACTTTGCATTGTATAGGATTTTTTTTTTTTTGGAGTAGTTGATGGAGAGTAAGGTGCGGGTGTTCATACGTGTATGGCGAGGTGGAAGAATAACATTCCCCTTGGTGTCTCTTTGGATGGGCTTTCCTTGAGCAACATGAGGAACTCTGAGATAGCTTAATAACAATAGTAATGAGGACGGACATTGAGTGCTTGCCTAGTTCTTACAGGGTGGGAGCTAGGCATCACCACCTCTTTATGCACTCTATCTACTCAAGCTCTCTAATGGCCTGATCAGGCCTAGTCCCTTCTCATCTCCATCTGAGCCAGGAGAGGACTGAAACTGTAACTTGCTCGAGGTTCCACTGGTCATCAAGTGGCAAAGCTGAGGCTGGAATCCAGACATTCCAGACCCAGAGCCAGACATTCCCGAATGACTTTCCATTTCTGCTGTGGCACATTCACTTCTAAAAATGTCCCCAAATGTCCTTGTGTTCATGCTGTTGATAAGAAAGCAACCATGCAGACTTTGCTTTCATTACCTTGTAAGGGGAGAGTTTAACCAGACATGGCTCATGTGGGTTGAAACCATCTGCGAGCATACTCCTAGTCCTGAGTTTCCATGGTTTTATGAATCTGAAGAAGTCAATAACCATGGAGGTAGTACTATAGTTTAGGACCAAATCACTGTCTCCAAAGGCTGCTCTCCAAGGGCTGCTCACTAGCAGTAAGAAGGATATGTAAAGGGAGACTGGAACAATCAGATTCTTCCCTTCTAGACTTTGAAATTGATGTATCATCCCATGTAAATGCATGAAGTGCCCACAATGGTCCAGGCATTGCACTATGTTATTGCATCAACAGTATTGTCTTCACGATTTTATAGCTTTATAGTGGTGGGACATTGGAAGAAGACTACTAAGTGCTCTGACAGAGGAGTTTCTTAAAGATCCGTGAAAATTCTTGCAGGGACAGTGAGAACCCACACCTATTGAAGCCTGGTTAGTACACAAGTGTATGAACCAACAATACTGAGGACTGTGAGAAAGTATAAATGGGGTTGGGAGCAACAACATTATAAACATAAACATAGAGGAACCAGTCTCTTGCTGAGTAGATGCAGGGAAGGACAATTTTGAGGGGAAAGGAAGAGAAGGGCTTAGTGAGAATCCTTACTACACTGCATTGGAGCTCAGTGCTGGAATTTCCTCTCTCAGGGTTTTAAAGACTCAATAGATGTGGAAGACTGGGAAAAACCCTGTAAAGAAAAACTGTCACATAAGATGAAGGCAGAAGTACAGATAAGGGCAATCAGAGGAGAGATGTAAAAGGATAGATGGTCACCTATTTATCACCACCTAAAGCAGTGTTCTGCCACATGTCTGTCAGCTTGTAGGGGTTTGTGTGTTGCTGTGATGCTGAAGACTTTCACTGGTATGTCAGATATCAGTAGGGCCACCCATGGTGGACAGTTTTCAGCCAAGCTTCCAGACTAAGTCAGACTAAGGAGAAGGATCCAGCAGCCTACTCCTAAAGCAACCAGCTATTGAAATCCCTATGAATAGTAGAGAAGCACTGTCAAATATACTGCCAGAAAATGAGCCCTCTAGGCTAGAAGACATTCAAGAAATGAATGGGGAAGAATTGCCTCCTCAAAATAGAGTTGATTTTAATGACAGGAATGGAGTAAAGCCCCTGGGACCTCCATTTGCTGATGTGGCATGACTCAAAATGAGAAGAAATGTAGTGGCTGCACTAGTGGTCTCAAAAATAAAAAGATTGTGTGCATGCCAAGGTGTCAGGTCATGTTTTGTTCTTTTGTACATAAGGTTGCTCTGAGTTAGATCTTACTCAATGGTACCCAACAACAACAACAAGGCAGTGTTCTGCTAACAATTCCTAACTTTATTTTGATTCTTCAATAGCAATGACAGTTTCCTTTTTAAATTTGTCCCTTATTAATTGCAGTGCTCCATGTGGAAGTGTTATTATGAAGAAGGGTGTCCATAGTAGGCAGGGGAAGTGGCTTGGATGTAGTAGCCTTAGTCTATAAGAAGGAAGTTATATTCATTTCATGCTCAAGGAGGAGAAAGGAAATGTTGTCAAAGTCTGGCATTTTTTCTTCATTGACGTTTTCTGTAATTTACTCTGTTCCTTTGCCTTTATGAGTATATGTTTTACTCATTACTATATAAAACTCAGGATTTTGTCTTTCATTCATTAATATTTCTAAAAATGGGAATGTTGTAGAACAATATTTAGAATTTCATGCCCTGGCATGGTTTCTGAGATGAATCTTTGGAGTCAATTCATGTGGAGCTTGGCTGATATTGAGACACCTGTCCTAATTAGCTAAGCCTGGAGAAGCAATTATCTCAGTAAACAGAGTAGACTACCTTTGCCCTCACTGGAAAGACCTGGCAGATGGTGGGTTCTGGGAGGATTTAGGATTATTTTCTTTGGAGCCTCAAACAGAATGTTTGTTGAAAGTAAAGAGTTAGCTTTAGAGTGTTTCTCTTTGTACTTACTAGCTGGTGGCCATCAGGGGTCATTTGCAGAAATAGCAGGAAAAGGAGCCATATTTAAGGGATAGATACACTCTTTGATTACTTAACTTCATAAACTCACTTGATTATTTGATGCTGCTCTTGTTCACAGTTCCACCCCTTTCCCCCCAGAGGAAATGAATATTCCTGATCTTTTCTGCGCTCCTCTCATTTCCTGGGGCTCTGTGTTCATTTCTTCTTCTCTCATATGGTCCTCAATCTAGTCACTACTGGCTGCTATTGTTTTGTAAGATGCGGAGAAAGACCCTGTGTAGAATACAAAGTCTGGTCTGGAAATCATGGTATTTTCCCCAAACCTCTCAGCAGAAGTTCAAAAACAACAATATGAACAAGAAAACAATATAAACATCTAAGCACAATTGTTGAAAATTCTTTTAACCTGTCTGATATCTGTTTAATATACCTTTATAAATAAGTGCATAAACAGATGAAATAACCCATCTGCTTTTCAGATTGTAAAATAAATAAAATCAAACAGCTTTAATGATATTCTGGAATAAATTGATTTTCTTTTCCCTAGGCAAGTGGCTATATGTGCTGCTGTGTAAATATGAAATAGCCACGTGGTGGGTCACTGGCTACAGGGGCTGGTGTTATTGTCTCCAAGCCTCTTCCCTGAACTGACATATAAGAAGGAAAATGTATTGGAAACTTCAAAGCTAATGTAATGAGGGTGACCTAGTTGGGAAAAGTGCTAAAGCATCTTCAGTGTAAAACCTGTTTAATTCCCACCAGTGATAAGACAAGTCATTTGGAGTTCTGAATACTTCCAATTAGTGAGTAAGAGGCTCTGATTAAAAAAAAAATACAAGCCCACTGCATAGCAGAGTATGCTTTAGCTTTTTATTTTGATAAGTGGTTTTAAGTATTTGTTATAATAATCCACAGTCTGTGGACTAATGGGCTGCAGTATGTCTTCTAACTGTGATAAAGTCTTGGGAAAATGAGACCTCATTTTGAGCTCTTGCAGTTAAATCTTGGTTGGGAAGTAAAATGAGACCACTTATTTTTGGTCACTATGATCATGTTTTCTGACTAATGAAGTGAAAAATAGATCATTTTACTATATAGAAATTACAATGCTTCGTACCTAATACCACATACAAAAGACATTAATTGCCATTAATGGCCCTAATGTCTATCCTGAAGCATCACATTTAATTGCTTTCTTCAGTTGCCTTTTTCAATTATTTGGAGTTTTCTTTCATTATAGAAGAACAACTCCCCAGATTTTATGGCTAGGTCTCCTAACAACAGAACTGGGGTTCAGTTTCCAATGCTGCTCATTTTGATGTTTTGTCATGTTGCAGACTCATCTGCTATGTACATCTTCTTTTGTTTCTTCACAGCTCAAAACTAGCTGAATGTTGAGTTTATTGAGACGACATGCTGCTGTGTTCATGGTTTTGCCCCTGTTGTTATTGTTTTACCACATTTTCTTCATCTATCACCTTGACATTGACTGAGTACAGCTTGTAGATAAAGATGCTCTTGTGACAGGTGCTAAAGAACTCCTCAGTGGATAATAACAATCTGCTAATGACCTTAACTTGTAGACCTAACTAAAGCAAACACAAAGGCAAATCTCTTGGCCTTGATGTGTCTGCTTGGGCTATATAAGAGTCTTTGTAATTGATGTTATTAGTTCTTTGTCCAGGACAACAAGACAGTTCAAATAACCCCATCTCTCAGAAGCTCACCTTCAACTGCGTGAGGCCAGGCAGGACGCAGCAAGTTCCTAAATGACATTCTGTTACTCTCCTTAGTTATCAAGATCCTTACCAGAGTTTTTCAAGCCCTCATAAATTCCCACAGGTTCTGCAGGCTCTGGAGAGCTGGTTTTATGAATGGACTCGTGTGCAACATTGCTGGGAATAGTGATGCTGTCTTTAGACACAGCTGAGGCTGTGTCTAAAGGTACCCCATATCCTACAAGCTCTTCATGATTTGGTGAGCCTTCTGGAACAATTTCTCTTACCTACTTTGGCTGCCATGCTTGTCTCTCAGGTGTTTATAACCCTTCTTCTTTGAAGACCCTGTTGAAGATGATGCAGTCCTCCATGATATCCTAAGACATCCACACATTCAAATATTGTTAGTGGCATCATCGCAAACATAGCCAACTTTCTCCTTTCCTCTCCTTGCTGCACACATGCCTTGTTCCATAGCTATTCTAGGGTTCTGGAGAAATTTGATCTAAGAGACAACCTTTGTTGCTGGCTAAGACTTCTTCCCTAGATCCTTTTCATGTTCCCCCTACTAAATGGGACCATACCATGCACAAACACAAATAACCTCATTCCTTAAAGCCATTAACTCATTCCTTAAAGCCAAGGAGATTTCAGCCTGGGCTTTTCTTCTGCTCCATTAGGGCCTCTATTTGGCTCCATCTAGGCCTCTGAACTTTCTCAGTTGAGGAATTCCTAATCTGAAAATCAAACCAAAATATACTCTAATTCTTCAGAAGGAGATAACTCAGGAAGGACTTTAAGAATGCATTTTACTCTTTAAGACCCACATCTATGACATCTTCCTATGATTACTTACCAATTCTGCAGTTAAGAGGCTTAAATTAAATATTATACCTTCAATAGTCAGAGCACAAAGGAAAATGTTACCTGTCCAAACAGACTTGCTGACTTAACTTCAGCAGGTCTTCTGATTTTTGTTTCCTATTAGATAGATGGTGTATACTGTTTGGCAGTTATCTAACTATTTGTGGGATTCACTGTCTGCCTTTAGAACTTGGCTTTCCAGAATTAGAGTGTCATTCTCAGCTATGGAATGGGCTGGAGAAGTGTTGACCTTGACCACATTAGAAGTGACTCTAATCAATTGAGGTCACCAGCCACTGGGTAACTATATTATGTACAACTATTTATATGAATATATGTGTGTGCTTAATATGTGTGTACACAGTGAAATTTCTAAAGAATTAGAACAGAAAAGCAAATTCTTTTGATGGTTAATGAAACCAGAGTTTTAAGTGGCTCCTCATTATATATTTGCTGATGGCATATAATTTTCCTTTCTGAAGTAGTGCATGAACCTGTGAGCAGGAAAAAAAAAACTGAACTACTATTTTCCTCCTATTTATACAAGTTAGAGGGTTGGGGTTTGGCTTCGTTGGTAGAGTGCTGCTCTGCACTGTCTAGGGCCCTAGGTTTGATTCCTAGCACTGAAAAAATGAGAGAAGGATGTGGTAATCCACTCTCAAAACAATCAGCCAATGAAAACCCTATGAATAGCAGAGAATCACTGACATAGTACTGGACATGCATAAAGTCAGAGAGTGTTTCATTCTGTTGTACATAGGGTCGCTATGAGTCAGACCCGACTTGATGGCACCTAATAACAACAACATACAAGTTAGAGATTCGAAAATTGGGCTCTTATAAGTTCAGCAGGCCAACAGATATCAGGAAAGGAGCCATTATAGATCTAGAAGAAGTATTTAATAGCAGCAACTATAACACACTGTTCTTTGGAATTCAGTTGATCAGAATTTTCTCACCCACCAATCCCTCCCTTTCTAGGCTCATGTCTTGAGAGTAGCATGTCATCTGCCTTAGAATCTTGCAAAATAATTCAGTAAGTTTTGGTACTTGGAGGTTGAACCCAGGGCCTTAGAATCTTGCAAAATAATTTATTTCAATGATAAGTATTTCAAATCTTTCCTGATCCTTTTAGGAGCTCCTTATAAAGTTTAAAATATCCTCTTTGGGCTAGTGATAATAAGTACAAATTTATGCATTATAATCTGGATTTCTTCCCCCATGGTAATATCAGCAGTGTAGAATTATCTTTGAATTTTTCTGGTAAAAATATATTTAGCAGGTCCTTGTATTGTTTTTGGAGGGGAGTTTTAAACCTATTATCAGAAAGCTTTATTTTATAAATAAAGGCAGAAGCAATCAAACAAAAAACAATTTATAGTTTTCCTTATCACTAGCTTCTATCCCCCTTCCCACCAATAATGACTAGGTGGAAATTTGTCTCATTTGATGACCTTTCCTTCTGTTAGTTCTCTGCTACAAGATAATGTGTAGACAAAGCTAATAGACAATTTACTTTTTGTTGACAAAAATAATTCAGTTGCCCAACACGAGACTGTACTGTTGTGGTGGTGATTAGCAGGCAGGATGGATAAAGCTTAGAAAATTATTCAATGCCTAAATGAAGGTCACATTCCCAGTGCTAGTTTAAGTGTGCATGTAAATGACGGCAATTGCCTTAGTCATTCACTTTCACACAAAAAAGGCATTGTTAAATATGATAATCAGACAGCTAGGAGGGGTAAAATTTTTCTACAAATAATATTGAGATTTTTAAAGAATACACTGTTAAGGAAAGAGTCCCTTATTACTCAATCAAGCAGTATTTATCTAGGGACAAAATAAAAATGATCATGAAAGCTGATGAAAAAGGAAATCAGGTTGAAATTCTTGACTATTAATAATAATCATGAAAAACCCTTTAAGCTCCCTAATTTATCCAAAGAGGAGCTTCAAGTTTTTAACAACAAAATAAAAATGCCTTTAAAGAATTAGATTTATGACAATGTGTTTACTTCTGTGAAAGAATGTTTTAGCAGCAGTGAACTGTGAGGTGGGGGAGAAGTGGCTGGAATTTTAACAGTCAGGATGGATGCTTTATTTAATCACAATGATGAATCTCTCCTTCTGTCAACATACGGCTAGTCATCCTCAGGTTATCTTAATGATATCAGGTACAGTGTGCAGTTTTTCTGTGCTCGGAGACTGAAAAACAGTTGAATAATCAAACCGATTTAATCCTTGAATGCCAATCGCGATGGAGGGAACAATTTTGTGACAGAAAACTGGGTGGTTTTTACACTGTGCAGAAAGCTGAAATAATGCTTTATGTTTATTTTATGGCTCATATGAATTACATCTAAAAAGTTCAGCAAAATCAATTGTGTTTAAGTTAATCATCTGGGGCACATTCTTATTCTCTATGAAAAAGTGTAAAAACTTCTGGAATAGAGTTATTTGTTCCATATTTATACACATGCAAATGTGAAGTAAATTTTTGTGTAATACCTTATACTTTCCCAAACAGACATACAAATACCTCAGGACTACTAACAAAGGCCAGCAAGCCGAAATGAAGTCCCAAATATCTCACAATATAGTTTTTGAAAAAAATAGCTGAATAGACAGGAAATATGTGTTCAATAATTATCATAAGCTGAGCATCAGAGACTTAATGATGTATATACAGAGATGCTTTATTTTATTTTAGATTTTGCAGAATCTAGTAGAAAACCTTTCTTAAGACAGACATATTAGAAGAATAGACATAAGAGGTTGCATTCTTGTGCGAGTGAAGATGTCCCAGGAGGATTCTAGTGGTGGAGGGCGACACATTTTGCAAGGAACCTCAGTATTTTCATATGAGATATGTCTCAAAGGAACATTAAATGCTCTCGCTGAAATGGAGATAATAGCATCCTCTCCTCAGGATTTTGTGAAGAAGGTACATAAAGCTCCTACAAGCATTCCTGGCACATGATAGAAGCTATATAAGTGTTGGTTATTGTTATGTTGTTGTGTTGAAGAGAAAAAATTAACCAAAGTGTAACTTGCAGCCCTAAAAGGTTAGAAAGGATAGCATGCACTTCTCATCATTCTGTTAAGAAGATAGTGTCTGCCACATGCTGACTTTTCTGGGTCCCAGGTGGGCACTTTTGCCTTGGAGAGACCTTAGTTCCATAAAAATAAATGAATGGATATTATATTTTATGGCTGTGTTGGCATAAAGATGAACACAATTCAGAGTGAATCTATTATCATGTATTTATTGTTATTACATTCCCATTTTCTTCTGACTTAAGGGAAAAAATGAAAACATTTGTGTGGCCCCACAAGGCACATGAGCCGTAGGCACAGTCTCAAGCACCTAATGAGTAACTGGACCCTGGGATCTGCAGGGGGCTGGAGTGGGGTTGCAGGACAGAGAGGGAAGAGGATCCTCATCTTGTGTAGGGGCTCAGAACCTAGACTCCACTTCAATACTAGGATCTGCCATTTACCAACTGTGTGATTTGGATCTTTTATTAAAGCTCTCTAAATTTTAATTTATCACTATAAAATGGAATAAAATAGTAATATATTGCCTGCAGCCATATCCCTGTGGTGTCCGATCCCATCAGATCTTGGAAGCTAAGCAGGGTCAGACCTGGTTAGTCCTTGGATGGGAGACTGCCTGGGAACACCAGATACTGTAGACTTGGGAGAAAGACCTGGCACTCCCAAAAATCAATCCACCATTGAAAACCCTATGAATAGCAGAGAAGCACTGACAATAGTGTTTCACCTGTTGTACATAGGGTCACTATGAGTCAGATACTGACTCAATGATGCACCTAACAACAACAAACTTTAATTTCCTCACCTAGAAAATGGAGTAAAATAGTAACATATACTCATAAAGTTGTTTCTAAGGATTAGAATGAAATTATTTATATAAAGAACTAGTGTGAGTTGCTGTTATGCAGTAAGCATCCAAGTGCTGTGAGCAGTATTTTAGTTTGTTGTGCTTCTGTGTTTTATCATCATGGTCTTCTCCCCAAACCACTCTCATTGGACTTCTTTTAGAATAATTTCTAGCATTCTGTGCATTCAGCATCATAGCCAGGTTTTCCATACCTTACCAATGTTTCTGGAATTTCTTACTATTATTTTGGAGTTTTTGAACATTCAGAGACACTGGTGGTTTGATGCTAGACCTCAACGTGTTTATACATCTTTCTAGGACTTCCTCCCACCCTCCCACTTCTATATATTGTTTATATATTCTTTCCTGTGCTTTGTGTCCAGAGGATGCTTATTAAATATTTGCTGAATTGAAGAGACCTGGGGCGAGAGAACATTTGAAACAAGACATGAAGAACACAGTGTTGTCTCACAAAGTTCTGCAGGAATATGAAGAGAGCACCCTGGACCACACTAGGAAATCTCTACCCAGAAATATAGCGCACTTTAGTATTTTGAACTGAAACCCATGGTTGAGACAGAAGGAAGAGAATACTCATTCTCATGATAATTTCTTCTGGGGTGGTCTTCTCTGCAAACAGATGGAAAGTGTAGAACTTAGAAGTTCACTTCCTCATTCACTAATAACAGGGGATCTGTCCTCTTTCTGACAAAGGAGTTCATATAAGCCTACTACTTCTGTTAAAAGTACACTTGAAGAGAAAAGCAACAACAATAACAATAACAACAAGAGGTATTGATCAAGCTGGTGAGCCAAGTCAACCCTGGTAGCAAATGGAGTGAATGATATCACAGCCGAATTATCCTCACGTCTAACCGTAGTTCATCCCATTGGCAAGAAGACAAATCTCCACCCTGGGAATCAAATGAAAAAATAAAAGCCAGAGACAATTAAAAAACATAATTCAAGTATGTTTCTTTTTGTTTTTTCAGTACTAGGGGGTTGAACCCAGGACCTTGTACCTGCATGCTTTGCAAGTGCTGTACCACCCAGCTGTACCCCTAGCTCATTATTTTTTTACTTTTTGTTTTGAGACAGGGCAGTGTTTTTTTTTTTTTTTGGTTTTTTTTTTTGTTTTTTTTTTTTACTTTTTGAGATAGGGCTTTGCTAAATTATAAAGACATACAGACTCACTCTGGTCTGTAACTTGTGATCCTTCTGCCTCTGCCTCCTGAGTCACTAGGACTATAAGGTATGAGCCAACATGCTCAGCTTTATTCAAGTAGTTTTGCTGAAATTTTAAACAAAACTAGTCCTAAAGGCCTGCAGCGGTAGCCCTGTGCCATCCGATCCCGTCAGATCTCAGAAGCTAAGCAGGGTCGGGCCTGGTTAGTACCTGGATGGGAGACCGCCTGGGAACACCAGAAGCTGTAGGCTTGGGAGAAGGACCTGGCAACCCCCTCCCAAAACTCAATCTGCCATTGAAAAC
>VMDO01011973.1:0-27577 GCA_007922755.1 Pedetes capensis | reverse complement strand
AGCACCTAACAACAACAACAAGTCCTAAAGAGCAAAATAATCTTATCAGAATGACATAGCAACGTAGTTTACTTTCTTGAATGAAATTGCCAAAAGTTAGCAAATGAAGAAACATAATGAACAAGTGTTCATTATGACTCATAGTGACCCTACGTACAACAGGTGAAACACTATTGTCAGTGCTTCTGTGCTATTCATAGGATTTTCAATGCTGGATTGATTTTTGGGAGTGGGTTACCAGATCCTTCTCGCAAGCCTACAGTATCTGGTGTTCTCAGGCGGTCTCCCATCTGAGTTAATGAATTAACTGCAGAGTAATAGAGGTTTTACTCGCAATTCCTTATTCTCTAAAATAAAGAATTATATTTTCTTTTTGTCTTGCGCATTTTGCCAGTATTTAAAAAGTAATAATATCAAAATATCACTCTTACACTATCAGTGGAGATCCTATGACCACCAGAAAAGGCCAGAGGATATATTTCCAATCATGCCTGATCAAGTTGTATTGTATCTAAATAGTACAGAGAAGAAATTTAGATATTTTAACGATGATTTAAGAGACTGTCATTATTGTGACCCTATTGCCATCATCCATGATGTCATATTGACCTTGACCTTCTCCTCTGTTCTGAGGGCTGCTCTGTGTCCTTCGCTGTCACTCATTCTATGTAACCCTTAGCTGTCTTATCCCCTGAGGATTCTTTTCTAAGCTCCCTTCCCATCTCCCTCTACACGCTTCCCTCCAAGGTCTCATTCACTGCCACACTTAGGCCTCCTGCAACTTTGTCTTTGGCCCAGATCTCTCCCAAAGACTCAGAATATCTAATTATCTCCTTCATGTCTCCACTTAGAAGGTGTACAGACAACTCAGATTTAACCCATCCCAAACCTGATTCATTACTTTTCCTTCCCTTCTGTTCAAACATTGTTCTTTCTCCCAGTTCTTGTCTCAGTGGTGACACCTTTACTTGTTAGACAGGTGTCAGCCTTGACTATTCCCTCTCCTTCACCCCATATCTAAACACTACTGGGTAGTTGAGTCTGTCTTATGTTAGGGGGATAATTAAACATTAACAGACCATGGAGGAAAGGAGGATTAAAAATGCCTACTGCTTCCTGCCGTGACCTGGGATGGGAGAATTCAAGGACCAAAGTACTGTTGCCAGATTCCTAGTAACACAAGTTTCCTGAACCTGAGCTCCGGTAACATCTTCCAGGCATCTCTGCCATCCCTCCGATTGTCTTTGTTTCCATAGTCCTGTGTCATGCCAGCATTGTCTCTCTCCTAGATAACTTGCAATGACCTCATCATTGGACTCCTGGTAACGCCTTCTCTTCTTTAATTTATTTTTTAAAAACTTCTTCTTTTGTAATGAAGACCATACAGAAGTGGAGTGATTTTTTCAAAACTCAATTCTGATCACAGGGTCTCCTGATTAAACACTTCTTCCCGTGGGGTCTGGAATGACTATCCTCTGTGGCAGTTTGCAGCGTGAGACACCAAATAGTCCTGCCTCTGCCTAATTGTCCACCTTCAACAAATACTGTTTTTTCCTCTTTTCACTTGCCGTAACTATCAAGTCTTTGTTCTCTTTCCAGAACATGCTATATTGTCTTGCTGGACCACAGACGCCTTACCTTCTTGTCGTCCTTCACATCTTAATGTAAAAGTTGGCTTTCCTGGTCTCACTTGTCTGAGGCCCCCTGCTTTACTTCTGTATTTTTCACTGAGGACAATTGCAATTAGGATTGCAATTAGTTCTTAATGTAGTCCCTGTAAAGAAAACACAAGACTATTTCTATCCCCAATACTTAAAACTAGTTCAGATGTATAGCAAAAACTCAGTTAATCTGTGAAATGAGAGAGAGAATAAATGAATATATTATGAAAAGAGGAAGTGGGAGTGAGTTTTGAGAAAGGCAGTGGAACATCCTTCACTTAAACATAAAACCAACATACCAATAAATTTCTTCAGTTTAATGGAGGTCAAAATAACAATTTCCTTCTTGGGTCAGCCAAATCTATTGCAAGTCAGTATGGTCTAGGGGAATGAATATTTATCTGGTGCCAGGAGACCTGGGACCCATTACCACTAACTAGCCGAGATCTTGGTAAAGTCACAAATTTTTTTTCTTATTTTTTTCTCCTCTGGTATCTTGTTATCCTAAACTTGAATGGAATTAAAATAGCTGCTATCTTTGTTCTTGAAATAAAATTATAGTTCTAATAGTACTTTAAAAAGGTAAGGGCATGATATTAATAAAATTAACTTGGGGCAAGCCTATCTCAACTCACAATGTCTCTTTGTATTCCCTCAAAGTAGAAGCTGCCAGTCTTGCTCTGAGGAAATATTTCACAGTGCAGCTCAGGGACCACCTCTTCATCTGGGCATGCTGGGGATAACGTGTTAGAAACTCAGATTCCTGGAACTCCTTTGAAGATTTTCTGAATTACATAAATTACATTCCCAAATGAGATCTCTCTCTGTCTCTCTGTCTCTCTCCCTCCCTCCCGCTCTCCTTCTTTTTCCTCTCTCTCCCTTATTTCTCCTTCCTTCCTCCTTACATACAAGCCTCCAAAAGATTACTTGGCATATTAAAATTTGAGAATCTCTGTTTGCCTTCCTTCATACTGTCCGGCTTAACTGGGGGCTCCTATGTTTCCTCTGAATACCAAAAGGGTTCTTTTTTCTCAAGACTCATTTTATATCACTCACTTCTTCCTGAAGCTTTTCCAGCTTACTCCAGGAATTGCCCCTGAACTTCCTTTGATATTTTTATGCACTTAGAATTCACCAAATTTAGCAGTTAAGTATACATACTGGTATGTTTTGAGAACTAACCATTCCTGTGCTAGTCTTACTTCTTCAAACAGATTTCAAGTTCTGAAGTGTAGATGTCTGGCTTATTTCATTTCCATATGCCCTCAGTATCTGGCAAATGTTGAGCTCAGAGTAGATGCGCAGAAGTTGAGAAGAAAGGTCTGGAAGGGACAGACCTGTTAGGAGATGGAGAATCTGGTGGACTCTTTTTTTCAATTCTCTTTTCTAAAGTTGTCCTGTTTCCATTAGAATTTATTTCTTTAAGCATCCAGACTGTATTTAAAACTTTCTGCCTAGCTCTTTTAAATCTCAAAAATCATTGAACAGACATAAAGGTAGCTGCTGGTGGAGGGTCTGCAAGTGAAAATTTATAGCATGTATGAAGCCTTCTGGGAGCTTTAGCAGAAGGTACCATATATTGGGCACTAGTTGTAGAGGTCAATTATAAAAGCCATTTTTCTGCTTGTGATTTTGTAGTCTTACTTTGAGAATAACTGTGGTCATTTCTGACAGTCTGCTAAATGTACAGTAGTCACATCATGGCATTACTCTTCATCAATCTTGATTTATTTTTTTCTTGGATTTGATATTTTAAGAAAACCACATAAAATTCAAATGAGATTTGTACTCACTTGACAAACACATACAAGAATACCTTCAAAAGTCTATTGAGAAGGGAGTGTAAGAAGAAGACAAAAAGTCTTCCCTTCTCCTGTTGGAAAGATTCAAAAATTTACTGAGGTGTTCTATTTGGGGCTGCTCTGGTAAAACAGATGAATACCTAGGGTCCTGAGAGTGTCCAGGAGCACACTTCGGGGAGCAGAGTCTGGAACAGGGAAGGCTGGGAATCAGCAACATCCAGCTGCCATACCTGTTTGTTATTTTGCTGTTGAGAAACCTCCTACCTCCAAAAGGGAGTTATTAAAATTTTAATTAGGAATATTCTGTGCACCAAAGGGCCAGCTAACAGTTTACAGTCAAAGTATGTAGTTCCAATATATGTTACTTTGAAAGAAAATAATAGTGATCATCTTACTTTCAACTTCTGAGATCTTGATTGTGTTTTTGTTTTTCTGGTCTCATTTTGATTTTAATCCTTGTAACAAAAACAATAAAAACAAGTAAGCAAAAATTACTATCTTCAGAAAGCATATTTCATTCTTTTTCAAAAATCTCCCCAGATGATTCACTTCATAGTATATCACCAGTGCCATCACTTCTTTTCTTTGCCTCCCCAGAAATATTGAGAATGCATGGAACTTCTTGTTAGATGCCATCGAGTTGGTGTCCAACTCATAGTGACCCTATGTACAACAGACGAAACACTATTGTTGTGCTTCTCTGCTATGCACAGGGTTTTTAATGACAGATTATTTTGGGGAAGTGGGTTGCCAGGTCCTTCTCTCAAGCCTATAGCACTTGTTGTTCCCAGGCTATCTCCCATCCAAGTACTAATCAGGCCTGACCCTGCTTAGCTGCTGAGATCTGATGGGATCGGACGCCACAGTGGTACAGCTGCAGGCATGTAAACCTATACATCTTTTTACAACAGTGTATTCTATTTGAAAGTTTAATTAATGTAAAAGAATGTAGTTTACCTACACTGAGAGCAGCTCAAGGTTTCTCTTGTCAGTCTGAGGGGTAAATAATATGCTCCAGTGTGTCAGGCTCCAGTGTGGCCTGACATTCATCTAGAAAACTCAAAGTGTTTCCTTCATATTGACTCAAAGTGACCCAATGTCCCAGTCCACATAAGAGATGCTAGAACTACTAAGGAAGGAAAAAGGAGTAATCTCATCGAGGGCACACGATTGTACTGGTACAATGCCTGTGGACTGTGTAGGGACATTGGGAATTCCTAGGGAATGCTTCCTTGCAGATACACTCAGGACCTCTCAGGAAACACTAGAATGTGGATGCCAGAGTTGCAGAGAAGAGACCTACGAGCCCTATTCCCCCAGGTCTGAAAGCCTTGAAGCGATATCTCAAGAGATCTCCGTCAGTACAGGCAGTGGGCAGCATGCACATGAGACTGAAATCCAAGCTCAAGAGCAATTTTCTTCCTTGCTGTCATGTGAAGGCATCCAGAAAAGCCACAAAATAAATAAGAGGGCTTTATTGGGTTCCCTTGGTGATGGCATTAAGCAAGTACTAAGAGCTATTATCATATTGATAGTAATTTCAATAAAGACACATTTGTTCTTCCTCCATGCAGAAGACTGGGAGGAATTGCATTGAAAACAAAAAAACTTTACAAGAAAACTTTAAGACCTATCTGCACGGTGTGCGGGAGAAGAGGCATTGACTTGCTGGTTGCTTGTGAGCTCAAAGATTCCTGTTACTTCTTTTGGAAAATCAGGAGGAAACATATTGGGGAGACTATGGGAAGAGATGGTGCAAGTGTAACTGTCAGAAATTTAGGAAGGATCTGGTTGGTAGGAGAATTTGTAGGATTGATTAAAAGAGGAGAAAAAATGGCGAGATAGGGAAAGGAGAAAATAATTTTTAAAGTAGCAATATCCAATGGTCTAAAAGGAATACAAATTCCTGCAAACCAATATGCTGCTGAATTTCCAGGGGATGTGGGGAGGAAGCGCTGGGGTCTGCTCGTACTTCCTGGGCTGGTGTGGACCAGGATGTTGTTGTTGTTAGGTGCCATCGAGTCGAGTCCGACTCATAGCGACCCTCATAGGGTTTTCAATGGCTGACTGTTTTGGAATTGCCTTGGGAGTGGGTTGCCACATCATTCTCTCATTTTGCAGTTCTGGGAATCGAACTCAGGACCTCAGAGACTGCAGAGCAGCGCTCTACCAACTGAGCTAAATCCCAGCCCATGGGCCAGGATAAGGAGGGGAAAAAGCAACAACCTGAAGCTAAGCAGCAAGTTTGGCTTGTGCAGGGCTCTAAGGGCCTGACAAAGCTTCAGGGACTGAGAGACAACTCTCTACACTGGGGACCAATTTCCCCTGAGCACTTGCTCAGTACTGTGCTCGGGGTCTCAGTCCTGAAGGCTGTTTGCCCCCAACCCTGCCGCAATACCTGTGCTCCTCCTTGCCTTGCTTATTCTTTTTGCAAGCAGGAAAGAGACAAAGGAGTAACTGGCTTGTTTGGTTGAAAAAAATAGAAAATACGAGCAGAGCATTTTTTAATTTTTATCCTGCTGTCACTTTAGAGAAGAGATGAGCCAAAGGTCAGTGGGTCCAAAGAAAAGATGGGGTTGGGGGTCAGAAAAACGTTTTCCTGTGGGCACTAGAGAAATTGACTTGGTCGCTTGTCAATGACTCCCTGTTCAGATTGGAGGCAGAGGTCTACCAGTGGCATGTATCCATGGCTGGTTCAGCCAGCTACTCGAAGCCTCTGCAGAGACATTTTCTGCTTTCCTCTGTGGCAGTTGTTTGGGATTAAGAATTGCTTTTTAGCCACGTGAAGTGGCGCATACTCTGTAATCCCCGCAACTCAGGAGGCTGAGGCAGGAGAATCGCCAGTTGGAGGCCAGAGGCAGCCAGTACAATTTAGCAAGCTTTTGATGAGAGAGAGAGAGAGAGAGAGAGAGAGAGAGAGAGAGAGAGAGAGAGAGAGAGAGAGGGAGAGAGAGGAGAGGGAGAGAGAGAGGGAAAAAAGGGCTGGGGATACAGTTCAGTAGTGGAGTGTCCTTGGTTCTATCTCTCAGCACCATAAAAGAGAGAGAGAAAAAAAGTTGCATTCTGAATGGTGGAGGATGAAATGTTAGGTCAAGACAATGTCCCTGGGAATAAATGAGCTACTCAAGCCCTGCAGAGGGCAGCAGAAAGCAAGCAGCAGGCAGGACTCTGGGCCATTAGGGTATATCCTCCTAGTTTCCACCTAGTTTCAAAGCTCCTAATTGACACAATTGACTTCAGTTGCTATTCTAGAAATATGAAACACTCCGAAACCACAATAGTTCAGAAAATTCATCCCACCAGCATGGGCAAATGGTATTTTATAGTTACAAAAAGAAAGTGACCTACAGAAAACGGAAGTGAGGCACAGACAGTTCTGATGGGTTTACAGGTTGTGTCTGTCTTATTTGAACATTTTTTAAATAGTTGGCTCCTTGTGATTGGCTGTGACTTGGCTCCTTGTTATGAGACTAGGTTACATTCTGTTTATACATCAAGTTAGGTTACATTTCACTATGTAAAGAGAAACATTCAGGCAAAACAAAATAGGTAGGCAAGCACCTTTAGGCCACTTTTAACTTTGGGGAAGAACAGTAAGAATAGGCTGCAGTGTGAAATTCATGTTCCTTCCAGAAGGCACAAAACTAATGAGTTTGCTTTTGGTGTCATCATAAGGAGAGCCAACACTAGTACTGTGTATGCTTGCGGGGAGAATGAGAACAGCTGTCTTAAGATATTCTGTGTGTTTGGGACAACATTTGCATGGCATCCTGTGTTTTCCACACAATCCATGTTTTTATATTTTCATTTCACCATCAATATTTCCCATTAGAAAATAGGTATTTGGTTCTTCAAAGTGCATACATAAATGTGGCTGTTAGTTTTAAGTTTTTCTTATTTTTTCATATAGTTTGCTTCCCTGAAAGAGTCTGTTGGCACAGAAATATACTTTTTTGTCACACTCATCATTTGCAACCACCCTCCTGCATGTGTATGCCATATTAACTGCACATTTCTTGAGGACTTAGCTTGTACTTTTTCCCTTCTCTAACACCAGTTCATTTTTTTCTGTAATCACTATTATTACTTGTTTAACCTTGAGTCATATTTTTAAATGCATTTTGTAGGGGAGATACTATATCAAATAAAAACATGTAATACCATGTTCATAAACTATAGATAAATAACTCCTTAAGTGATGGATGAAAATAGATATTCTCTTGACTTAATGTCTTCAAAATAGAAAAATAATGAGTATGTTGCACACTGAAGCCATTTTTATTGGACAAATGGTGAAAGTAAAATTAGATATAATGTTCTTAGTAGACTTTCCAATAATAACTGAAAAGGAGAGACTTGGGAATTTCCCAAGCTGTGACAGATCATGCCTTTAGGCTTTCTTCATTAGTCATTTATAATATCTACTTATATAGATCCTTTATTTTATTTTATTTTATTTTTTTTGCTTTGTCATCTAACAATGAGAGCCACCAAAGAATCTGTTCTCCAGGACACCAGCTGGGTTTCTTTTCTACTAAATGGGTATAGTGTTCTGGGAAACAAGGCATCTAGCATGGAGATGTGTGCTCTTTCTTTGTGGAAACTGTCTAAATTGAAAATAACTCTTTTCAAGTAGCAATTTGTCATAGCAGGGGCCGAGGCTAAACATCGCTTTTTGGGGACTGGGAGTAGGGAGTGTGGGGGATGGTATTTTTTGAAGAGAGTAGAAGATAGGAAACCTTTCCAAAGATTGGTCATGCTCTTTCTCTCTTTCATTTTTAAAGGAAAAAGCCATTTTTTTAGTGGATAAAGGACTCTAATGGTGTCACTTTTGAGTCCTGGATATGTTCTATACTACCTATATGGGACTTTTCAGCAATCTCTTCTCACTTTCTGTGACTTTAGGGCTGAATTCCTCAGGAGCAAATCTATGCAGATAATCTTCTACTTGTGACACAGAAATATAAGACAGAAGAATCATATAACTAGTGTACAACTCAAAGGCAGAATAACACTTCAACCATCCAAGACAGAAACGACTATATCTTACAGTGAATGGTTAAGAAAAAAATGCCATAGTGAGATACCCAAGGAAGAACGGACATCATTTAAAATTCTTTAGAGAGATAACTATGCTTTTAGGGTAGGAGATTTTAGTAATTTTAGCCCCTGGACATAAAAACCCACAATCCACAGAGTTTGTGCTTTCTCTTAGGGAACATCCTGAGATGGGTCACTTAGTTCTATAAATGGAGGATGAGTTGTCACCTGTGATTCCTGAAGTTTGTATTTGTCACCACCAGATTCTGCTGTTCGTTCCTTTAATTAAAATAGTTTTAGATAGTCTATATCACAAAGGGTCTACAGCCATAGACTACCCTACCACTCTGGTGTCTATTTCCATCTGATCTTGGGAGCTAAGCGTGGTTGAGACCAGTTAGCACTTGGATAGGAGACTGCCTGGGAATACCATGTGCTGTAGGCTTGGGAGAAGGACCTGGCAGCCCACTCCCAAAATAATTATCCATCAAGAACCTAAGAATAGCAGAGAAGCACTGACATAGTGCCCGGTATATAACACAGTGTCAGGAAGTATTTCATTCTGTTATTCACGGGGTTGCTATGAGTCAGATGCAACTTCACTGCACCTAACAACAACAAAATATTACCAAGGAAACTTTTAATAGTTGTCCTTCCCTAATTTAATAAGCAATGACTTATTTAGTCATTGCTTCCACTTGGGAATATGGATGATTTAATGATCTACACATTTTGGCAGAAGACTTAAAAATTTAAGTTGTGATACTAAAAATAAAGTATATTTCATAAGTGGTTGAATGTAGGGGCTGAGATTGAATTTTTCCCTATAAAAGAGGTAATACACAGGGGATTCTTGAAACAGCTTTTCTGAGACTTTTCCTATTCTTCTGGACAGTTAGGAGAGAGAATGACATTCAAGACTGGAGAAAATTATTAATTTGCTTCTGGGCTCAACATGTGGTGATGCTAGAACTTGATGTGGCTCACCACCACCGCAAAAAGTTTGTTGTTGTTAAGTGCTATCTAGTCAGTGTCCAATTCACAGTGCCCCTACGTACAACAGATGAAACAGTATTGTCAGTGCTTCTCTGTTATTCATAGGGTTTTCAATGGTGGATTGAAATGCATTCCAAGTGGCACATGGGGCACATGTGGTGTGTATGTGTGTATACAGGAGTATACTTGTGTGTGCATGTGTGTGTCATGTGTGTAAGAGTATAATGCATATGTGTGTATATATGTGTTTGAGGGGGCTGTTAGAGGTTAACTTGGGAAACTGATCACATTTCCTGACATTATTAAGCCAAAAGGACCTGTTGGATTTGGTCAGTCAGTATTAGAATTCCTTGGAAATATCTGGAGAGAAGCAACTTTACAAATTTCTCCTAATGGTTACACAGGATCCAAATTCACTTAGCTCTGGGGCTGTGTCTATAACAAGGTTACATGAGTATGCATATATAATACTACATTTAGGTATTTTTTTTTAAAGAATGTAGACAGTTTTGGCTAAAGAAGTAAAGTGGGATGATATTGAAAATGACAGCCTCTCACAGTGTGTGGACTTAAATCCCTGGCAGGTAGAATGGAGTTGGCAGAATATTTTAGGGATAATACATGATTTGTTTGTTTATTTTCCTCTACTTATTCCATTTTTTATTTTTTGTTGCCTGTAATTCAATCAGATCCTTGGCTCTGGGCGTACTGCCTAAGGGGAGAGAAGAACAGGTAAGTGTTTCAACAGTCTAATACCTTAGCCGAATTCAGAGGATTTGAGGCAACAAGAAAATGCTACAAAAAACACTAACAGCCTTTGCTGCATGACATCATGCTCCAAAATTTCATAACTGACAAAAATGCCACTTACTATCACCTTAATTCTGCTGGTAGGAATCTGCCCCAGCTGATTGTGGCTGGAGGAGCTTCTGGCTTAGAAATCAACTTACACAGACTTGCATGGCCTCCCTCCATGTACAGTGATTGGCTGGCAGGTGGGAGTGATGGGGACATTTGACCTTGAGTCTCCATCAAGCAGCAGGCTGGCCCTGTTGGCTACTTCACACAGTAACAGTAAGGCGCCTTCCTAGTACCTCATCTCACTGCCTCCTCAGCCCGTGTCACAACTGGTACAGCATCTCCTCTGCCATGTTCATTGACCAAACAAATTCACAGTTTAATCTAGGTGGCACAGATTTAAGGAGTGGAAAGACAGTGTGTGTGTGTGTGTGTTTGTGTGTGTGTGTGTGTGTGTGTGTGTGTGTGTGTATGTATGTTTATATTTATATATGTATACATTCATATATGTTTAATTAAACATACATATATATTTAATTTTTAATTCTATTTTATTTTATTTTTGTGGTACTTAGGGGCTGAACTCAGGGCTTTGCACATATTTTGCAAGTACTCTCCCACTGGGCTGTGCCCCCAGCCTATTTTTATTTTTTCTTTTGAGACAAGGTCTCTCTAAGTCATGCAGGCTGCCTCTGACCTCGAGCTTGTGATCCTTCTGCCTCCACCTCCAGAGTCCCTGGGATTTCAGGCCTGTGCCACCGCATCAGACCACTATTCTTGATAGGAGGGGCCAGGAAGACACATCACAAAGGAGCTGCCTACAGGAAAGGAAAGTGAATTGGAGCCATTGGTTCAATTAGCCAAACGTATCATGAGGGACTGAGGCACATGGAAATTCAGGACAGGATGCCACCTTCCTCTCCAGCTGCTAATGTAGCAAAATACTGGTTTTCCCTTTCTCCTTCTGGAAGAAGTGAGAATTGGAGGGTAAGTGATGATGGTAGTGCTTGGAACAATGCTTTTGGGACAGAGCCCTGGAAAATGTGCACAATGTCACATGAGTATTTGGGGCTGAAGAGAAAGAAAGGTGTCCTCAAGAAATAAAAGCTTCTAGAGAAGGGATGGTGAAATGTGAACCTAGATAGATGGGCAACAGAGAGCCTAACAGAGATCCCTAGTTCCCAGCCAGTCACCGTTAGCAATGAAGAATCCGAGTCACTTAAGCTGAACCAGGGTGTGTGACTGGCATGGAAGCCATCCAGAAAGCTCTTGAATGGACTGACTACTGCGGACAGACAGACCTCTCCTACCCTTACCATCCCAGCACTTTAGTATCACATAAGCCATGCACCCAACATAAACATATTCACAGGTGAAGAAAAGAAGAGATATTCTGAGATTACATTTTTGCCACCCCAATAAAGTGAAAAAAAAAGAGATGAAGAATAGGAAAAGTGTTTTTAAAGTATGTGCTTTTTCAATGGTTGTGTTTGACAGCTGAGATTCAGCTAGTCTCGTATAGAGAAGCGAACACTGATATAAATTCCTAAGAGGTTTTAATGACCCTATTTTTCTTATTAAGATTTTAGGAAGCCAGGCACTGTGGCCTATGCCTGTAATCCTAGTGACTTGGGAAGTGGAGGCAAGAGGATTGCAAGTTCGAGGCCAGAGGCAGCCTGTATAACCTAGTTGGACCTTGTCTCATAATAAGAAGTAAAAACTTGGTAGGAGTGTAGCTCAGAGGTAAATAGCCTGCAGAAAGCATGTGTGAGGCCCTGGGTTCATTTTCACAGGACTGAAAAAAAATTTAGGACGGACACTATGTGGAAATTCTCTTATCTGGGACTCTAGGGCAGTAGGAGTGGACAGTAATGTGGCCAGTTTCCCCAGGCATTACGTCTTATCATCCTTCCATTGCTCAACATATTGTGATCCCATAAAAGCTGTTCGTCCTATAGTAGAAAGAATGAGGTATTGGGTATTGAGAGTATTGTAGGCCTTGTTACTCTAGCCTTGGAAAGGGAATTTTGAGCCATCGCCAAGACCAACTGGGGCCATGGGGAAGGAGCGATGAGTGCCAAGTGGTAGTGAAGAAGGCTGTGATGAAGAGCCTCCCAGGGGCCATTTTGAAGTGATTTGTACTCTTAGGATGAATGATGGTTCTGACATGGAGGCCATGTACTTACAGAATCTGGAGCCAGCCATTGGGAATGTCAGGAATTTCTTGCTATTTTTCATTAAGAAGGAGCCAAAGTGTCTGTGTCTGTGTTAGGGCTAAAGAAATTGTTGCTGGAAATGGGAGCAAATGATGCAGTAGATGAGGGAAACATCGATCAGCTGTTCCCTAGAAGAGGTGAAAGGCGGGTTATGCTGAGAGAATTGTATCTGATGGAGCTCAGGTTTTATAGTTTCTTCCAGTTATTTGCTTGATAAAGGAAGGTGGTGACTTGAATAAATGAGAAGGGTTACTAGGCTGAAAGCAAGTTCTTTTATCCTTAATATAATTTAAGACTGTGGTGAACAGTTGAAGCCCTCCACACAGCCCCATAGGAACTGACAAAAGAGCCAGATCCTTGGCAAAAGGGGTGAGTGGGGACAAAAGGCCAACAGAAGCATTCTTATACACATGGGGCAAATGAGACATGGGATGGGGCTGTAGACAAAGACAAAAATCACCTTTAGGGTTTCATTCTCTAGCTACGAGTTCCTTAACCTCTTCAGGTCTGGTTTTCATTAGGTAATAAGAGGACAACCTTCCAGAGACTTGGATTCAAAGGGAGCTCTTGATGCGGCCCTAAGCCCTCAATAAATGTTCTCTCTTCTTATTCTTATGTCTGGACATAATGAAGGGGTTAGGGTTTTAAATTATCTTTCCTCTCTCTTCCTCATTGCCTTGGTCTAAAACCTCTCCCTCGTTTAGAGATCTGGTGCCAAGGCTTGAGGAGTCATGATGGAAGGAAAATGAGCAGAAGGGATTTATTTGTGGTGATGTTGGCTGAGGGTCATGCTGCCCATCTTAATGGTAAAATCAGTTGAGGTGGGCTTAATTGGCTCATGAGCTAAGTTTTGGTCTCTGCTCTCTGGTTGTAGACCTGGACTTCTTAGCCTGGCAGAGGTCTTGTGAGAAGTGGGCAGTAGTGAAAATGTTGAAGTTAATGAAGTAGCGATGTATGGCAGCCCCTGGTCTGAGAACTGTACTCTGTGTGGGCCACAATGGGGGGAGGAAGGCATAACATCAAAGGAGGTGCCTCAGACTTAATCTTTAAGGTAAATACTATTTAGATGTAATGTTTTAAAAATTAAATTAATAAAAAAACCCACAATGATCAAAATACCAAATTTTGAAGTAAAGATAAAATTATTAAAGATGCCATGCTGAGCTGTATTGGGGCCTGAGGCAAAAGGAAATACCAGTATCACTGATCCCATTTTATTTAATATTTTGACATGAACCACATATTCTGGCTATTGTTAGGTACCTTTGAGTTAGGTCTGACTCACAGAAACCCTATATACCACAGAAAGAAACATTCCCCAACCCTGTGCCATGTCCGGCACTATGTCCGTGCTTCTCTACTATTCATAGGATTTTCAGTGGCTGTTTCAGAAGTGGGCTGCCAGGTTCTTCTCCCATTTTTTCAGTGCTGGGGATTAAACACAGGGCCTCAGAGTGTGCAGAGCGAGCACTCTACTAACTGAGCTAAACCGCAGCCCTTAAGTAACATTCCTTTAACCCCAGTGATTTGGCAGGCTAGGGCAGGAGAATTGTGATTTTGAGGTCAGAGGCAGCCTGTACAACTTAGTGAGACCGTATCTCCAAATAAAAAAATAAAAAATGGGTTGGGAGTGCAGCCTAGTGATCGAGCACAGGGAAAGAATGTACAAGGCCCTAGATTCAACTCCCAAACACCTCCTCCCAAAATTGGTATTTTGACCACTAGGACTGTTTGTATCGATTATGATTTACAAAAGAAATAGTATATTCAAATCTTGTGTTTCTTGGTTACTGAGTTCTGGGCATCTGCTTAAATTTTACACCCTAAGAGACTGTCTTGCTTACCTCTCTAATTCTGCTAAAAAATTAAATTGTTCTCAAATCCAACCTAGCAGGTCCTATTGTTAGTTATATTTTTACCCTTGAAACAACTGAGGCATAAGGAGAGTCTGTATCAATTTCTTCTTTTAAAGTTATGAAGTAATTCTTTTATTTTTATTAATGTATTTTTTAAAAGAAAAGGATAAAAATTTATACTTATGTATTTGTCTTTCCCAGTAAGGAATTAGTGATCCTACAATTTCTGATTTTATGATTTTTTTTACTGGAAATTTTTAATATACAATTTAATGTGTTTCATTCTGACATGTATTTCATTGTGACATTCCCATGTATGTGTTTCATGGTACATTGCTAACATAATTTCCTACTTACCCTCTCATGCTGATCCTCCTCCATCTCTCACCCCCCCACCAATGGTCTCTTCTATTTGTATGTCTTTTTGTGGAAATATTTTTCTATATACGTGCAACCTGACTATGGCTACTCTAAGTGTACCACAAACATGGTGGCTGAAAACAGCCCATGTTTTTTTATAGTTCTGGTGGTCAGAAATATAAAATCAATTTTTCTGGGCTGAAATCAGGGTGCTGACAGGATAATTTTCCCTCTGTAAAGCTTGGAGGAGAGATTCCTTTTCCTTCTTTTCTACCTTCTTGTTGTTATTGTTAGGTGCTGTTGAGTTGGGTCCAACTCATGGTAACCCTCATAGGGGTTTTAGTGGCTGATTGTTTCAGGATTGCTTCAGGAGTGGATTGCTACATCCTTCTTCCATTTCTTTGGTGCAGGGGATTGAACCTGGGTCCTCAGAGAGTGCAGAGCAGGCACTCTACCAACTGAGCTAAACCCCAGCCCATAAACACTGGTGTGTGGTCAACAACAGCCCCTGCCACCTGTTAGGTGTCTGTTGTTAGGTGCTGTTGAGTCGTGTCCCACTCATAGTGACCCTCATAGGGTTTACAATTGCTGATTATTTTGGGATTGTTTTGGGAGTGGACTGCCATGTTCTTCTGCCATTTTTTTCAGTACTGGAGATTGAACCTGGGTTCCCAGAGAATGCAGAGCAGCACTCTACCAACTGAGCTAAACCCAAGCCCTTCTACCTTCTAGGACTGCATTTTTTGTGGCCTTTGGCGGGGCCTCTTTCTTCAACTTCAAAGCCAGGACTAAGTACCTTGCCGTGGCTGTCACATTGCCTTCTTCTCTCATCATCATCTCTCCCTCTGCTTCTTTTTGACAAGGACACGTGTGATTACAATTAGGACTCATCTAGATAATCCAGGACAATGTCTCCATCTCAACATGTATCCCTTAATTATATCTGTAATATCCCTTTTGCCCTATAATGGGATCATCACAGATTCTACTGATTGAGACATGGATGTCTCCGAGTGGCACAGATCAGCCTCCCATCAGATGGACAGTAAATTGCAATGTTCACATTGGACTGAGGCTGACTGGCTTCTCCACTTTTTTGCTGAAGGCCCTTGATGCCTTTCTTCGGAGACGTAGGGGAGGAGGAGGCTACAGCAAGGAGCATGGATATCAGTCTCCTTTAGGGGCCTTGTCAGTACTGCATCAGCATCAGGGCAAAATAGAGGGGAGTCCTCCTCTGCCTTGTCCTTCTTATAGACCCCTATTTGGAAGACAAGGCAGAAGCCTCATGCTCAGTACTGTGGGTGATATTTATTTGACTCTTCCAGGTGATGAGACTTTATTTTATACCCTGACCTAGAGAGGCAGGGAGTTATAATAATGCAGAGAAAGTAGATGCCAACCTTGTTTTTTCCCCCTTGTTTAATTTTCTTTCTCTCATATAGGAATTATTCTCTCAATGCATTCTAAATCCTTACTGATTAAGTTCCATTTTCTTTGGTGCTTTTCTTGAGAAGGTTGAAGGTAATCGCCTCTTTTGTACTATCTGAATGTTAGCATGTATAATCTCATGGACTTGTGAAATTTTAACCAGTTTTACCTAATCATACACAAAGGAAGAAGTAGTCATTTTATGGGAAAGACTGTGATTTATTTGCCATTGTATCTCAACATGTATAGTGAGGATTGCTTTATTTTCTATCAGAAACTTTTTTATGAGTTATGCAAGGACATTTGAGGACTATATCATTTAAGGCACGGTCCAGTCTATATAGGGTGAGACAATAAGTATTTCAGGCCAAACAGGCTACACAATCTCTATTGCAACTAATCAACTTTAGTGTTGTATCACACAAACAGCTATAAACAATGTGTAACAAAGTAAGTGTGGCTATCTACCAATAAAGCTTTATTTATGGACATTGAACTTTGAATTTTATATATTTTGCATGTGTCATGCAATATTCTTTTCCTATTTTTAACCATTTATGAATGTTAAAATATAAAATGTATCAACAATTCTTACCATGTGGGCCATGCATAAAGAGGGGGTGGGCTATAGTTTGCTGGTCCCTGCCTGGTAAACTCTCAAATTTTCTAGCTTATTCCTTTGTGGTATCTTAAGGACAAAGGGAGATGAGCCAGCATGACATTATCCTCTGTGGAGGGCTAGTTATGTATAGTATTTCGCCCTGCATCTGGTCTAATTTCCTAGACTAAAGTCTTTCAAGGGCTCCAATATAAACTGCTGAGATTAGATGTTAAAATAGCTCTTCTTGAAACCCCTAATTTATCCTTCCACTTCCAGATCCTGATTAGAATCTTGAACATCCACCCTGATCTCAGACCCCTCCATCATCCTTTTCCCTTTATTTTCACACATCTCAATTATTTGTGTATATTTCTGCCTCTTCCATTTTCCCCATCAGAAAGTCAGTTCCTCACAGGGTAAAGCAAGGACTTAATCGGCTTATTCACTCTAGTATATTTTTCACAGTGGAAGTCGAAACTCCAGGAATGTTTCTGACCCATAAATTCTTCTCTAAAGTGACACGTTGAAATTCAGTGCTATCTTACAAAAAAGAGAGGTATTCTATCTTCTGTTGTATTTCTATGCATCATTCACCTTTGAATCAATTAATGATAAAAAAGCAACAAAGGGAATAGCTGCATTTGAAGACACTACTTTTGGGAAATGGTCTTGCTTTTGTCCTTCATCATGCTGGCTCCACTTTCTGCTTATGCAAAAATGAAGCAAAAGAAAATGCCTCAGTCTAGAGATAAACCATACTATGAAAGAACATACAGATGACCAAGGAAAGGTAAACAAACTCAGGGCGGTCCACACGCTGGTAAATTAATGGCACAATTACCTTCTAATTACAACACTATACTTCTAAAGAAATGCTTCTTCATAAAAAGCTCAAGTCTGCTGAAAAGGAAATGAATTCTCAGAATATTTAAAATGGCCTCTCTATTATTTGAAAAATACATTCCTGCGATGCTGAGTCCTAGCATCAGCAAAGAAAGAATTTATTCAGAAGCGTGAAAGGATTTAGAATTTCTCTAATGCTCCCTTTCATTCTGTTGAAGATGTGGGCCACATCTTTGAAGAATTGCTGTCTCCTGGTTGTCAGGGGGAGCTTAACAGAATGTAAGAGCTGTTGCTATAGTACTGAAGACCCAGATGTCATCAAAATTGGTTTTGATGGTTGTGGCAGTAGGACATGTACACAAAATAGTGTATTGATGTTAGGCCAAAGATATCAGTGAACAATTTAAAAACTCGAGTTCTGTGCGAAGGGCAGTCACCCTGCCGGGTGAGTGGTAATGCGTGAGGACCAGGAAATTAAAAGGCTTAACCACATGTCCAAAACCATCCAAGCTACTTTATTGTTCGAGTGAAGTGAAATATATACACAAATAGCCAAGAGGGTGAAATTTAAATGAGACTTCAAAGTCATTTTGTGTTTTGGCCATTATAGTGTTCTCAGTACTGCAAATAAGGTTACTTGTTTTGGAAGCCTGGCAAAATAAACCAGTGCAAAAACTCTCTTGGCTCTGTAGTCTCCTTTTACATGCTGTACACATGTGTACTTTGAAACAAAAGTTTGATCAAGATTTAAAGGAATGTGATGCAAAGACCCAGGAGGAGTTTCTAAGTCATGACATTTGTGAATGGGCTTCTCCAAGCAAGGTGATGACCTAGTTTGCAACAAGATTTCAGGCCATCATTATTGGGCCTTTCTTTGTTAGGTGGCTGCATTTAGAACTGCTACTCAAAAGAGATATCTGCAAGGGATTCCTAATGATTGATTTGGAGTCCTCTTCAGTGTATTCTGGCTTTGCATGTCAGATAAGCGTTCTGGTAAGCATTTCTGAAGACTGTTTTTCCCTTGGCTCAGTCCTACTGCTTTCCTGTCAGGTGGAAGTGAATGGGAAGGATGTTTCTCTAAACAGGGTATTTTATTCTTTGAGTCAAAGGCCACCTGCATAACTTCCCCTTTATGGAAGGAGATCAGAACCTACAGTGGAGCATATGATGTGCATCATTAATCTCTCTGAGGCTAAGAATCTGTCTTTTCAGAGCTTTGGAGATCCTTCTCCCCCCAAAATATTAATGCCTAAGGGTCTGAAATTAAAGTGGTAAGTTAAATATAAATTGCTGGGCAGAATATGTTAAAGATAACTTCTTTTGGAGTGGGTGGACACAAAGTTACCAATATCATAGGCTGTGAATACAGATCCTAAATTGCCTGTCCTCTCTAATTCACATAGAACCAAGATTAGTGTTATTTTTTCTTTTTGCAGAGATATATATCCAATTTTCTACATAGGTACTGTTTCTTTCAGAGAATCTAAGAAAGATGTTCATACAAAATTCTATGCACAGGGTTTGAAGTAAGAGAAGAAAATAGCAGAAAGGAAAAAGGAAGTCTAGATGGTACGTTTGAAGAACAGATGCTCTTTCTTCAGGGAATTATGGTGACAGAGACCACAGGAGCTTTAGGGCCTCCTGTAGAGTGCCAGGTTCTCCTGGTTGCCTCGCCCCCAGCAGGCAGCAGACACTATGTCACTCAAAAAAAGCATCTACTTAGGCCCAGAGGAGCTTCTGTGTGAGAGCCTAGATTTTACATTTTTGCCTTGAAAGAAGAATTCTCTGTGTTTATTTCTTTTGACTTGAAAGTACTTCTTTCTTAGGCTGAGGCAAAAGGAAAAAGTAGTTCTTGTTAGTCATCAGGAGAGACAGCAACGTTCCCTGAGACTTGGTGGTTGAACGCTGGTCACTGGGTCGGGTGGTCTCAAAATCTATCTATAAATGCTTTGCTATTCTTCTCATCATAACACCATGTCCCAACCCCTTACATAGGGTCAGCCTTTGTAATTGGCTTAGTGAATAGAATGGGACAGTGTTGTGGGATTTCTAAGGCTTCGTTAGAAAATGCTATGTGGATGTAGGGCTTTCTGTTGTGAGTAGTTTGGGCAGTCTTGGCACCGTGTTTGAAATGTAGTTGCTCCTAGATGAAGTGGGGAAGCAATGTGCCTAGACATTGGGTCTTGTTTTTAGGTGCTGTCCAGTCAAGTCCAATTCATAGTGACCCTATGTACAACAGAATGAAATGCTCCCAGATTCTGTTCCAGGCACACAATCTTATTTATGTTTAAGCCCATTGTTGCAGACACTATGTCAATCCATCCAGTTGAGGGTCTTTCTTTTTTTTCATTGAACTGCCATGCTCCCAAACATGATGTCCTTCTCCAGGGATTGGTCCCTTCTCACAACAAAATATGTAAGATACAGTCTAGCCATCCTTGCTTCCAAGGAGCACTCTGGTTGCTCTTCATCTACGATAGATCTGGTGGTTGTTTTGGCAGTCCATGGTATATTCAGTATTCATGTCCAGCATCATAATTCAAAAGTATCAATTCTTCTCTTGTCTCCCTCATTCAATATCCATTTTTCTCAGCCATATACTGTGACTGAAAATACCATGGCATGAGTCAGGCACACCTTTGTCTTCAGTGTGACATCCTTACTCCTCAATACTTTAAAGAAGTGTTTACAACAGCTTCTCCCAAAGCAATGAACCTTAGATTTCTTGACTACTGCTTCCATGGGTGGATTGTGGAACCAGAGAAAGCAACATCTTGGACAATCTCAATAATTTCTCCATTTATCAGGAAGTTGCATATTGACCAAGCGTAAGGACTTTTGTTCTGCTGATGTTGAGGCACAATCCATATTGAAGGCTGAATTTGATCTTCATCAGTGAATGTTTCAAATACTCTTCACTTTCAGCAAGCAGAATTGTGTTATCTGCATAACGTAAGTGGTTAATGAGTCTTCCTCCAATCATGATGCCATGTGCTTCTTCATAAAGTCCATCTTTTCGGATTGTTTGCTCAGCATAGAGATTGAATGAATACAGTGAAAGGATGCATCCCTGACACACACTATTCTTGACTTTAAACAAGGCAGTGCTTCCTTGTTCTGTTTGAATGAATGCCTCCTGGTCCATGTACAGATTCCACATGAGTACAAGTAAGTGGTCTGGTATTCCCATTCTTTGCAATGTCATCCATAATTTGTTATGAAGCACACAGTCAAATGCCTTTGCATAGTCGATAAAACATAGATAGACACTGTTCTGGATTTCTCTGCTATTGACCAATATCCATCTGACATCAGTAGTGATGACCCTGGTAACACGCCCTCTTCTGAATTCAGCTTGATTTTTTGGCAGTTTCTTGTCCATATACTGTTGCCATTGTTTTTGGATGTTTTTAAACAAAATTTTGCTTATGTGTGATATTAATGATACTGTTTGATAATTTCCACATTCAGTTGGACCCTCTTTCTTGGGAATAGGCACAAATATAGACCTCTTCCAGTCAATTGGCCCAGTAGCTGTTTACAAAATCTCTTGAAACAAACAAGTTAGCATCTCCAGTGCTGAGTCTGCTTGTTGAAATATCTGTATTGGTATTCCATCAGTTCTTGGAGTCTTGTGTTTCACCAATTCCTTTAAGGCAGCTTCCACTTTTTCCTTCAGCATCAGTGGTTTCTGATCACATGCAACCTCTTGAAATGGTTGGTCATGCACCAATTCTTTTGGGATAATGACTCTGTATTCCTTCCATATTCTTTTGATGGTTCCTATGTCATTTGGGCCTGCAGCTGTAGCCCTGTGGCATCTGATCCTGTCAGATCTCGGAAGCTAAGCAGGGTTGGGCCTGGTTAGTACCTGGATGGGAGACCACCTGGGAACACCAGAAGCTGTAGGCTTGGGAGAAGGACCTGGCAACCCCCTCCCAAAAATCAGTCTGCCATTGAAAATCCTATGAACAGCAGAGAAGCACTGACAATAGTGTTTCCACTGTTGTACAGAGGGTCGCTATGAGTTGGATACCGACTCGAAGGCACCTAACAACAACAATGTCATTTGGTATTTTTGCTGTTTAATCTTTCATTCTTTCCAGTTGAGGCTTGAATTTTTTCTATTCCTTAAGCTTGAGAAACACAGAGCATGTTCTTCCCTTGGGTTGTCTATCTCCAGCTCTTTGCATATGTCATTACAATATTTGATTTTGTCTTCTTGAGCTCCTCTTTGAAATGATCTGTTTAGTTCCTGGACTTCATCATGTCTTTCTTTTGCTTCAGCTGCTTGATATTCAAGGGCAAGTTTCAAAGTCTCTTTTGACATGTTATTCAGTCTTTTCATTTTTTCCATTCTTTTTAATCACTTTTTGCTTTTGCCATGAGTGATGTCTTTGATGTCATGCCACAAACTCATGTGGTCTACCATCATTAGTGTCTTAATGCATCAAATCTGTTGTTGAGGTGTTCTCTGAACTCAGTTGAGATATACTCAAGGTCATACCTTACCTCTTGTATAGTTGTTCTAATTTTCTTCAATTTCAGTTTGAACCTGCATATGAGAAGTTGCTGGTTTGATCCACAATCAGCACCTGGTCTTGTTCTCATCTTTGAAATAGAATTTCTCATTGTCTTTTTCCACAAATGTGGTCAATTTGATTTCTATATGTTCCATCTGATGAATTCCATGTGATAGTCATAATTTATGTTGGTAAAAAATGTGTTTGCAATGAGAATGTCATTAGTCTGACAAAATTCTATCATGTGATCTCCAGCATCATTTCTGTCACCCAGACCATATTTTCCAATTACTGAGCCTTCTTTGTTTCCAGCTATTGCATTCCAGTTACTAGTAATTATCAATACATCCTGAGTGCATGGTTAGTCTATTTCTGAATGCAGAAGCTGGTTAAAATCTTCCCTATCTTCATTTGTAGGCTTAGTGATGGATGTGTAAATTTGAATAATAGTTATATTAACTAGCCTTCCTTGTAGCCATATGGATATTATTCTATCACTGACAGCATGGTACTTCAGGACAGGTCTTGAGTTTTTTTATGGTGATGAATGCAGCCCCATTCCTCTTTAATTTGTCATTCCTGGCATAGAAGATCATATGGCTATCTGATTCAAAATAACCTGTGGCAGTCCATTTTAGCTCACTGATGCCTAGAATGTTGGTGTTTATGCACTCTATTTCCCTTTTGAGGATTTATGGTTTTCCTAGGCTTATACTATGTCCATTCCATGCTCCAGTTATTAATGAATATTTACAGTTGTTCCTTCTCATTTTCAGTTTTACCACATCACCAAACAGAGGTCTCAGGGATTTTACTCCATTCCTGTCATTAAGGTCTATCCTACTTAGAGGAGACAACTCTTACGCAGTCATCTTTTGAGTGACTTCCAACCTGGAGGGCTCATTTTCCAGTGCTATATCTGACTGTGTTTTTCTGCTATTCATAGTGTTTTCAAAAGCTAACTGATTTGGAACTGGGCTGTTGTGTACTGTTCCCTAGTCTGTCTTAGTCTGGAGCTCAGCTGAAACCTATGCACCATGAGTGTCCCTGCTCGTATCTTTAATACCAGCAGCATAGCTTTCAACATCCAGCAACATGCAGACCACCACAGTATGGCAAACTGACAGACATTCTGGGGGGACATTGGGTCTAATTGTTATATCTCTTACATTCCAGAAAGACTTGGCTTCTGTTCAGTTCTAGGAATGATATTCCAAACCTTTGGAATAACTTGCCTGTTAAGTGTCTTCATTTACCCAAAGCTTTGGGCCGTACTAAACAGGTAATAATTTGACTTATGAAAGGGGATCTTAGGCTGTGGTATCAGCTTGAACTCTGAAAATGCTGGAGAGCTGAGGTTGGTCATATGGGTGGTCAGCTATGCTCAGGTGACTGACCCCTTGTAAAAACACTGGGTAAGCTTCTCTTAATGGCAAAACTTTGTGCATATTGGAAAATATCATTGCTGTGAGAATCAAATGCTGTTTGTGTGGCTCCACTGGGGGAGGGCAACTGGCAAGTTTTGCTTGGTGCCTCCTGCACTCTTTCTTATACACCTTTCCATTGCTAATTTAAATCTCTATCCTTTTGCCAACATATACCAAACTGCTTGTAAAAGGTTTGCTGAATTCTGTAAGTTCTTCTTGTAGATCACTGAACATCAGGATGGGTTTGGGCATCTTTGAACAAAAACAGAGAGCGAAAGAGAGAGAGAAACAGACAGAAAAAGGGGGGAGGAATTCTTCTGCCCCCAAATCCCCAAACATTGGCTCTCTTTCTCTGAGGACCCCTAGCTATTCCTGCCCCAGGAAATCTACTGGTTCCAGACATGCAAGTGAAGAAGGCCTTAAGGTGAGCTCAGCTTCAGTTACTGTTTGATTTCATGAACATGAGAGATCTTGAATGAGAGTTGCCTCACTGAGCCCTGCCAATCCCCAAATTTATGAGTGAAATAAACAATTGCTGTGATTTTGGGCCACTGTTTTGGCATAACTCATTACTCAAGAATAGATAACCAGAACAGGTGTTGATACCACAAATGGAGTACTATAATAGCATCTATAAAGAGACTATTAGCAGAACTTTTAGCCCTCAAGGAGATCTTTGGTGATGACTTCAAGAACATTGAGGAAAATGGAGATATTTAGTCATGGTTTAAAAGACATGGAAAGAAGGTGACAGTTGTTAAATAGTGGTGAAAAGTTTAGAAACATATTTTTCTAACTAATACAGTAAACTGTTAGATTTGGCTAAGTAGATTTCTGGTGGAATATTGAAAGTGCCAACTTGTTTTTGTCACTTGAGTATGATAAGATGAGAATAAAGAAAAGTGAATTATGAGTGGAGATATTTAATTTTCAATCAAAATTTAAAAGTTAAAGAATTTCAGATTTGAAAATAAAACTATTTTCTTATTCTTACTAGATGGCAAAAAATTTCTAAAATAAAGACACATATTCAGACCAAAGATTATTTGCAGAATAAGATTTGAGTTACTTCCAAGGCAGTGCATTAGAAAATCTTTTGGGCAAACAAAAAGCTTCTAAAGATCTTAAAGCTGCTCCTATTAGACCTTTTCTATTCAAAAACAAGGCTTTGAGGGATCTTAAGAATATTGGCTCATAATAGTCTCACAGGTAACCCAGATGGAGAAGGGATAATCTTGAGGAGATTTGTGTTTATGGCTTTTATGTAACAGTATGAATGGTAATAAAGTCATAGGAAACACACAGAGTTTTTAAAGAGATTTTTAATGACAGAAATATTATCAGGTTGGACTAAAAGGGACAGAAATAGTACAAAAATATAGAGGCATTTGCACTCCCAAATTACTATGAACACATGTCAGAGGGAACTTATTATTTGGAAACACCAATGATTTCTTATACAAAAGGAAAGAGAAGCTAGGTAGAGTGGTGCACACCTAATCCCAGTGACTTGGGACGCAGAAGCAGGAGGAACATGAGTTCAAGACCAGAGGCAGCCTGCATAACTTAACAAGACTCTGTCTCAGGATAACTATAAAGGGGGCTGGGGATGTAGCTCAGTGGTAGAGGGCTTGCAAAATACATGTGAAGCCCTGTGTTGAACCAAAAAAGAAAACAAAATAAAAACAAGAACAAAAAGGAAAGAGGAGCCAGCATGAAGACCCAAGAGTAAAGAGCAGTCGAGGATTGTTCCAAGAAGATAAGACTGAATTGTATACAAAAATTAGCAGTGGGTGCCCAGCTGCATTTCGGAATTGGTATGGACCACTGTTTGTTGTGTACGTTACATTGTCTGTCTTTTGAATGTGCCTATTGTGACATCTGACTGCAGCTGTAGCACTGTAGCATCCAATCCCATCAGACCTGGGAAGCTAAGTGTGGTTGGGCCTGGTTAGTCCTGGGATGGGAGACCGCCTGGGAACACCAGGTGTTGTAGGCTTTGGAGACGGACCTGGCAACCCACTCCCAAAAAGCCATCAGCCACTGAAAACCCTTTGAATAGCAGAGAAGCACAGCAATAGTGTTTCTCCTGTTATACATTGGGTCGCTGTGAGTTGGACACAGACTTGATGGCACTAACAACAGCAATAACATTGTTATCTGTTTAAGCCTGTATCACTATTGTGTACTGAGTATGAGAGTGAGGAGTTGGAGATTTTGTCTGTTTGGTCAACAAGTGCTCATACTAAGGGAAACAGTATGCCACTCCGGGTGCCATTCCTGAGAGCACATGGCTGAGAAGACTCACCTCCAGAGTTAGGGGATCCTGAACTGTGCACCTGCTGATGCAGTAACAAGTGAGGATTTTGAGAGTGTCTTAGAAGTCTGAGAAAGAGGTAAGCGTACTTTGCACATGAGAAGAATATAGACCAGTGTATTGGTTTTAATTGTTCACTGCATGATGAGAACAAAGAGAAATGAGTTACAAGTAGAGATGTTTAATTTTCAATCAAAAATTGAAGAATGAGTAAAAGAGTCAGGGCTTATGGATTTTGTTTTCTTAAAAAAACAGTACTGAATTGAACCCAAAGCCTCTTCTCTGCTAGAAAATTACTCCACCACTAAGCCACACCTCTAGCCCCTTTCCTATTGTTTTTATTTTGAGGCTGGTTCTCGCTGAGTTGTGCAGGCTGCCTCTGGCCTCGAACTCATGATCTTCCTGTTTCAGTTTCCCCAGTCACTGGGACTACAGGTGTGGGACATGGTGCCCAGTAGACTTAAGGATTTGATGAGCAAAACTTTTTTCTTCTCCTGTTCAAATGTCAAAGGATTCTAACATTAAGATTCAACCTCTAACCAAAAATTGTTTCCAGTCCTTCCATTCTGATCAAACTTCTCAAATTGGAAGTATAAGGAAGTTACTGTCCCGTGGGGATCATATCCAAAGACAAATCTGAGATACATCCTCAATTTTTATGATTTCACAGGTACAATCTCAACAAGGTTTGCAGCCAGTCACACTTAATGACAGCCACCTCAGTCACACATACCTATTGAACCTTTTAAAAATTAATTTACAGATAAAAATTATGCATATGTATATACCTATCCCCCACACATCTGTCAGTTTGTTGCACTGTGGGGGCTTGTGTGTTGCGATGAGGCTGAGAGCTCTGCCACTGTAACCTCGGACATGAGCAAGGTTACCCATGGTGGACAGGTTTTCAGCTGAGCATCCAGACTAGGGAGTAGGACCTGGCGAGACACTCCTGAAACAACTAGCCATTGAAAACCCTATGGATAGCAAAGAGACACTGTCAGATATAGTGCCAAAATTGAGGGCCCCAGGGTGGAAGGCACTCAAAAAACTTCTGGGGAAGAGTTGCCTCCTCAAAGGAGAGTCTACTGTGATGACAGAAATGGAGTAAAAGCCCAGAGTGCTCAACTTGCTGATGTGGCATGACCCAAAATGAGGAGAAACAACTGTAAACATCCATTAATAATGGGAACATGGAATGTACGTACTATGAATCTAGGAAAATTGTTGTTGTTGTTGTTGTTAGGTGCCGTCGAGTCGAGTCCGACTCATAGCGACCCTATGTACAGCAGATTGAAACACTTGCCGATTCTGTGCCAGGCAAACCATCTTATTTATGTTTAAGCCCATTGTTGCAGACACTGTGTTAATCCATGTGGTGGAGGGTTTTCCTCTTTTCCGTTGACCTGCCACTCTTCCAAACATGATGTCCTTCTCCAGGGATTGTTCTCTCCTGACTACATGTCCGAAATATGTAAGACGCAGTTTGGCCATTTTTGCTTCCAAGAGAACTCTGGTTGTACCTCTTCTAGGACAGATCTGTTGGTTCTTTTGGCAGTCCATGGTATATTCAATAGACATCTCCAGCACCACAATTCAAAAGCATCAATTCTTTTTCTGTCTCTCTTGTTCAATGTCCAGCTTTCACAACCATATGATGCGACTGAAAATACCATGGCATGAGTCAGATGCACCTTCGTCTTCAATGT
>VMDO01011972.1:7869-64410 GCA_007922755.1 Pedetes capensis | reverse complement strand
TATCATGCGATCTCCAGCTTCGTTTCTGTCACCAAGACCATATTTTCCAACTACTGAGCCGCCTTCTTTGTTTCCAACCTTTGCATTCCAGTCACCAGTGATTATCAGTATGTCTTGATTGCATGTTTGATCTATTTCAGATTGCAGAAGCTGATAGAAGTCTTCCCTTTCTTCATTTGTGGCCTTAGTGGTGGGTGCATAAATTTGAATAATAGTCATATTAACTGGCCTTTCTTGTAGGCGTATGGATATTATTCCATTACTGACAACATTGTATTTCATGACAGATCTTGAAATGTCTTTTTTGATGATGAATGCAACCCCATTTCTCTTTAGTTTATCATTCCCAGCATTGTGGACCATATGATTGTGTGACTCAAAATGGCCTATGCCGGTCCATTTGAGCTCACTGATGCCTAGAATGTCAATGTTTATGTGCTCCATTTCTCTTTTAATGATTTCTAATTTTCCTAGATTCATACTACATACATTCCATGTTCCAATTATTAATGGATGTTTACAGTTGTTTCCCTCATTTTGAGTTGTGCCACATCAGCAAATTGAGCACCCTGGGGCTTTACTCCATTTATGTCATCATGGTAGACTCTACTTTGAGGAGGCAAATCTTCCCCAGTAGTCTTTTGAGTGCCTTCCAACCTGGGGGCCTCATTTTCCAGCACTATATCTGACAGTGTCTCTTTGCTATCCACAGGGTTTTCAATGGCTACTTGTTTCGGGAGTGGTTCGCCAGGTCCTACTCCCTAGTCTGTCTTAGTCTGGAAGCTCAGCTGAAAACTTGTCCACCATGGGTAACCTTGTCCGAGGTTACAGTGGCAGAGCTCTCAGCCTCATTGCAACATACAAGCCCCCACAGTGAGGCAAACTGACAGACGTGTGGGGGAAGAAAATACTACTAAGAGGAAATGTTTTAACTGAATAATAGTAAGGGCAACAAAGTAAGATATTTTTCACTTATTTGTGAAATCATATGAGCTTTCAATAACATACCTTGGTTTGGTTTATCACTTTCTTGTTCTCTTTTCAGGGTCATTTTCCTACCATTCATTTGAGCACGCAGTGCTTGAATTTCAGACAACAAGCTCCTTCTATCTGCATTCTGGATATATTCCATAGCTGCTTGATATTCAATACCCTGTAACAAAGGAAAATGAAAAATCAAGTGAAGAGAGTTGTAAAAATAATAAAATTAACAACCAGGAAGTCTGAAGAAGAATGAATGGAACATGTGCTATAATTTTTTTATTTTAAAAATTTTACTGTTTTTCTTGTCTAAAACATGTGCTGTTCTGTTCTAGACAGATGCTCTATCACTTATAAGCACTGCTATATATTTCCTACAACATTCTTTTACATAATCAATCAGAGCATAATTATTAAAACAGCAATGAATATTACTGTAGTATTATCTAAATACATAGAGCTTACTGAAAATTTGCCAAATGTCCTCTATAGGAAGAAGAAAAGTGGTATCTTTTGTGACCTTGAATTTTATTTTTTTTAAATGGTAGTTAGGGGTTGAATCCAAGGCCTCACACATACTTTGCAAATGCTCTACCACTGGGTTACACCCTTAGCCCATTTTTATTCTTTATTTTGAATCAGGGTCACACCACGCAGGCCTCTGCTGGCCTCAAACTCACAAACCTCCTGCCTATGCCTCCTGGGATTATAAGCATGTGCCACTGTGCCCGGCTGTGACTTTGAATTTTTTGGAGAGTACTGGTTAGGTATTTTGTTGAAAAAAATTTTATTTTGTGCTAAGTTAAGCCAAAGTTCCAGTGTACCCCTTTGCCACCTTTCTCCAATGATAACATCTTATATAATATTATCAAACCAGGAAACTGATATTGTTAATATGATTTAAACTACAGGCTTATTCAAATTCCATTAATTTTTACACGCATTCACATTTTTTCTTGGTGAATAGATCTATGAAATTTTAGACAGGTTCATGTACAAGTACCATAACTGGTGTACAAGACTATTTCATCAAAGACGACTATGTAGCCCCCTGGCAAACACTGGTGGTTCTCTATCACTAATTTTGTCATTTTGAAAGTGTCATATAGCATACAGGACTGTGAGGGTGTCAGTACTTTATTCCTTAATTACTGGGTAGTATTTCATTGTACAGATGTACCATAGTTTGTCCATCCATCCACTGAATGGAAGACATTTGGGTTGTTTCCAGGTTAGGGTATTACAAATAAAACTGCTATGAATATTTGTGCATAGATTCTTACTGAGGCACAAGTTTTCATTTCTGTCTGATTGAGTATCTCTGAGTGTGACAGCTAGGAAATATGGTAAATGTATATTTAATTTTATATGAAACTGCCAGATTACTTCCCAGAGTGGCTCTCCCTCTTTACATTCCTACCAGCAATGTATGTGAGATGTAGTTTCTGTGCATCTCCATCAGCACTTGGTGTCATTGTTTTTTTATTTTGGCTATTCTAATAGATGTAGTGTGGTTTGATAATTCCCTGAAAGTGGATTCTGGTTATGCATTTAACAGAAGTACCACAAAATTGATATTGTGTTCTTTGTATCAGGAGGTGCCTATGTTTTTTCATTAATAGTAGTATTAACAATGACTGCTTGGGGAAAGTAGTGTCTGTAAGGTTTCTCCACTATAAAGTTACTGCTATTCCCTTTGTAATTAAAAAGTTTCTTTGGGGATTAACTTTGAGACTATGTAAATATGCTTTTAACCTTTTTTGAACTAGTTTTAGCATCCATTGACCTGATTATTGTTTGAAAAGATCATGTTTAATAAAGGGTGATTTTGCAATTCCATTATTCCTTCTACATTTACTAGGTGGCATTCTATTATGATAATTTTTATCTATATCAGTATGAGCTCATGAATTCTTATTTTACTATTTTATAATCTGTCACTACCATTTAGTGTTTAAGTTTTCCAAATATGTCTAGTGAGAGAGCCATTAAGCTGGTTTCTGTGGCCTTTTGATTCTTTTCACTCCTTGAACAATATTCAAGGTTTTACCTTATAGCTTCCCTGCTCTAGTCTTGGGATCCCCAGGACTCCAAGGAACCCTGGTTCCTTTTAGTGAAGAACATATTTAAAAACCAAGACCTTGGTGCTAAGTGTTGTGAGTAGATTTTTTTAACTAATGATTTGACTCTGTTACTAGTCACAGGTCTTTTCAGGTTTTCCATTTCTTCCTGATATGAATTTTGCTAAGTGATGTCCTAAAGAAAATCTGTTCATATCATTCATGTTTTAAAATATATTGACATAAAATTATTCATTGTACTCATCACTTTTATATTTCAACTATATTTTCAGTTTGGGAGAAGGATGTGGCAATCTACTCCCAAAGCATTCCTGAAACAATCAGCCACTGAAAATCCTACAAGGGTTGCTATGAGTTGGGCCTGACTTGACGGCACCTAACAACAACAACACATTTTTGGTTATGATCCCATCTTTATTCCTAACATCTAAAAAAAATTATGCTTTACTCTTTTTATTAAACATTTATTTTTTTCCTTTTATTTGTAAATGTTGGTGGGGTATAGAGTACTAAGACTTGCTATTTCCATTATATGACTATTAACATCATTTTTGGTTACACTTTCATCAACTTACATATTTTACAAAACCATTTGATTAATATGTAATAAAAATCGTATGCAATCATGTGTTATATTCTCATTGATTTTCTTCCTTTTCTCTATTTTTTCCCATGTATTTGTATAGTTGCACCACATATTTTGAGATTATCCTCTTCCCTTTACCCCTCCACATTATTGTCCCCCTCCTCCCTTCTATAATCTCCAGAAAATCTTGTTTTATTAGCCTTTTCAAATATCTAACTTTTAATGTTTTATACTCTCTATAGTACTAGTGTATATATTTCGTTAGCTTTTCTCTTTATTATAGTCAATCCTCATTATCACAGATTCCATTTTTGCAGATTTGACTACTCACTAAAATTTATCTGTAACCCCCAAATCAATATTTCTGTTGCTTTCGTTGGGATTCAGACATGGAGAGCAGCAAAAAATTTAAATTGTCTAGTGCATATCTTTTTTAGCTGAAGTCAAATGAGGGGATAGTATGTCCTCTCATTTCAGCTCCCCTACTATAATTAATGTCCCTTATACAGTGTATTTAATGTCTTGCTTTTCATATTTTTGGGATTTTTATGATTTTATAGTTTAAAATGGCCCCAAGTGAAGTACCATGTGGTGATCCTAAGTGGAAGAAGGCTGTGAAATGGCTTATGTTTGAAAATGTGTGTTAGTGAGCTGCTTTCGGGCATGAATTATATGTTCAACATTAATGAGTCAACAACATATAGTAAGTAAGGTGTCTTTAAATAGAACCACTGTTATGGTTTGAATATGAAATACTCCTATGGGCTCAGGTATTGAACTCTTGGAGCCCAGCTGGTGGTGCTATTTTGGGAAGTGGTGGAACCTTTAGGAGGGAGGGCCCAGCTGGAGGACACAGGTTACTGGAGAGCATGTCTTTGAAGGTTTTACCTGGTCCCTGGCCCCTTCCCCTCTCTCTCTCCCTGTCTACTATGAAATGAGTAGCTTCTGCCATTTGCTCTTGCTTTCATGATGTTCTGCTTCCCCATGGGCCAGGAATCAACAAAGCCAAGGAGTACAGACTGTAACCTCTGAAACTGTGAGCTAAAATAAACTTTTCCCCCTTTACGTTATTTATGTCAGGTATTTTGTCATAATAAGCAAAGTCTGACTAATACAACAACACAGAAAACAAGCTCATGTATTGACTGGCTGATGAAAATGTTATGACTAGACATTTACAGGAATTTAACCCTGTATTTACACTAGAACCAATGGCTCATGGTAACTTTATCGAACATAAATACTGTGAATAATAAGAAGTGACTATATCTTATTCTATTTTATCTGGGTACATTCTGTTGTTCTTTTTCTTTCTAACTTCCTAAATTTGAGGATTAGCTCCTTAATTTTCAGTCTTTCTTACTTTCTAATGTAAGATAAAACATTTAAAGTAATAATTCTCTCTCCTAACTAATCTTAGTGGCCCCATTAAAATGTTAACTTTTATAGGTAAGACTCTAAACCAAATCAGTAACTCATTTTTATTACTATTTAAAAAGTATGCTTTAAAATAAAGTTTTTGATACCTGTGCTTGTATTCTCTGTTCCAAACAGTTTAATAATCCAGCTACATCTCTAGTACCTATAGTTGTCAGCTCAGTCTGAAATGCAGCTAGTAAAACACTGCGTTCCTTTAAGAAAACATGTTGAATGGCAAGCAGAAGTTCACCTCGCCAGTCAGAGAGGCTTTCGTGAGGCTGAGAACTATCATAAACCTAGCAGAGTACAAAAAACAAGTTAGTTTTTGAATAAGCATGTTTTAAAAAAATATTCTAAAAATATTAATCTACTTATCAAAATTAAATTTTAAAAGCTTAAGAGAATACATAAGTGTGAAAACATACAGAAATTCATGTGAAACATATATAAGATAATTTAATTAATAAAATGTACTATTGTCATTTTAATAATATAAACATATATAATATAAAAATAATATAAAATAATATAAATACTAAATAAGTAATATAAAACTATTTAGAAACATAATACTCTTTGGGTACCTCAGCTTCTCTTTGCACTTGCATTTTGGTAATTAAATCCTTAAGAGATGCGATAGTATTGAGGTAAGTCCTTCTCTCTTCTAGCCACGATTCTGAAACTTGCTGAACAGAATGGTCCTCTCCATCGCCATAGGGTGACTCTGTGAGAGAAAGTACCTGCATGCCCTCATTATGGACAGCTCTCAGTAATCCCTAGAAACCAAAACCCCAAAACCAAAGTTATGATAAGTTCTTCCAGGACTGAAAAATTAGACATACAAAGATGAATCTTCAGCAAGATAGCTTTATCAACCTAGATAGATTTAGAAAAGCCACTGCAGGCAGGAAACTCTGGCCCCAAAGCTTTACTGAGTGCTTGTTTCCTGCGGAGAGGTAACAGACTGTATATGACTTTTCATAGCTCTCATTTCTAAGTTACTTCTTTCTGTTTAGCTAATGTGCTCTTCCTAGATTTAATGATTAGCCATTGATACGGCCAAAAGAAATAGACAAGAAATAACTTCTATTCCTTGAGACTGTTTTAATAATCTTGGCAAACAAAAACACTGGAATAAAATCATCTAAAAATTTTTTATATACACACAATCATTAAATATGTTGTACTTTATAATCTGTGAAATAAATATGGAAATGAAACAAAACAGATCTCCAAGAATAGCTATGCAATTTTCTTTTCAGAGAGGATCCCACCACATAACTTCAATTAAACTGCTATGTTCAATATTAATACGAGTCTGATACTAGCTCAGTTGACTATGAGATTTTTATCTTCTAGTACCTTTATTTTCTTTGGAAATGAATCTGTTGAACCTTCACCTTCTTCTCCTCGGCCTTCTAATGCTGTGTCAAATCCCTGACTTTGTATAAGATAAATTCCCTGACCCCAGTCTGATCCAGAATCTAAAATAAAGAAAATAACGATTTGTAATTACCTCCCCCCATAACACCTTTTAAACAAATACTATAAACATTCTAGAAATTTATATAACTTACCACTGGGACATATTTCTCTAGTTTGGTAAGCATTAGAATAAATTAATTCAGGAGTTGAGGATCCCTAATTAGAGAAAACAATAACAAAGAAAAACAACATAAATATTGTTTGCTTTAGTAAAAATAAGATCTAATGAATGAGTCTACTATTTTCCAAAACAGGGTGAAAAAAAGAAAAGGAAAAAAAAAAAAGAAAAGGAAAGTGACAACAATAATCTGTCATACTTGTCACCATAAATAAAACTATCATCTATGGTTTATAACAAATCTATAAATTTTTTCTTCATGGATATTGCCATTAGAAGAAGAGACAATCAAAAGTTAAGGGATCATAACAGGTTCCAAATTCATATAGGCACTTTATTACCTAACTCCATACACAATGGGAAGAATTAAAATAACAATACCATGAAAGAGAGACATTTCTTATACTTCCTTTTTAAAAATTTCCTTATAAACATAGAATATTAAAAGGAAAATAATAGGATGCTCAGAAAAACATGAAAACTAAATACCTCTTTAGATTTCAGACACTGTATCACTGCCTTCAAGGTATCACATTCCTCCGTCAGTAACTGAACTGTAACATAATGTTCTCTCTTTAAAGTTTCAGTTTCTGAAATATGTCTGGATTCCATATCTAAAATTTCAGCAGCATGTAGTTCTTGCATCTGCTCAATTTTTTCAGTAAACTGACTGATTATTTCAGTGACTTCTTCTGAGGAACATCCACTTAGTAAGTCAATTTGAATTCCTGCATTTCTCATAAGAATTTGTGGAGTCTGATTGCTGCTGCTGATCTTGAGAGTTCCCTCTGTCTGGGATGCGAAGCTTTTACCCACTTTAATAGGAAGTGGCTCTAATATGCAGACTTTTCTGTTCTCTTGTACCTCAATCTTATCTTCTTTTTTTAAGAAGTGGGATAATTTCTCTTCTGTCTCTCTGAGTTTTTCTCTAACTTGGCTTAAATCTTTCTGAAGAGATGCTATATGTATTTCTTTAACCTAAAACATAATGAATAGAACAGTAGAGAATTCAGTTAAGATTTTTACACATCAAATGTAGAACTTAGGGTGAGGAGGAGGAAGAGTATAAATCATACTTATGTGTTCATTTACCTCTGAATAATAGGAAAAATATTCCAGAAACCCTCACAGTTTATATATACTTTCACATATCTGTGTGGTCACAGATTACTATAGACGTGAAATAATTTTATCAGCCTCTACTTTTGGTTCTCATGGGATATAAGCCTCCTTTTAACATCTATACTTTTCCGTTATCACTAACAGATTAGTGATTAAAAGTGCATCCTCCTAGCAAAGATTCCCAGGAAAATCAAACAAGGAGATGCTGGTAAAAATTTTTTTATCAATGAGCTTTTCATTAAATCTACAAAAGACTTTTTTCCTTGTGTTTTAGTTAGGAACCTACATTTATTTTTATAGAAGTAAATATACTGTGAAAGGAAATTAAGATGGTTAGAAATAAATAAATTAGGAGTTATGTTACTTGTTTTACCAAAACCTCTTCTTGAAGTTTTTCTGCCTTTATTTTATAACTGGCAAGTTCTTTGGTAGTCACTGATTCAGCTCTAAGTGCCTCAAGTTCACCAAAAAATCCACTTTCTCCACTAGTATGTATTAGCTCAGTAGTTGTCTGAATGACAGAAGAAAACATAAGAAACATGTCATTAAAAAAAAAAAAAAATATATATATATATATTTATATATAGAGCGATAAGTTCAAGGCACTTAAACTTTCTAACAAGAGAAGGATGTGGTAATCCACTCCTGAAGCAATCCTGAAACTATTAGCCATTGAAAACCTTATGGGGGCCGCTATGACAGCAACCTAACTTGATAGCACCTAACAACAACAATAAACATTCTAATGAAGCTTTTCCAGGTATATGATTGTGTACAGATGAAAGAAGCTAAAATGATTAGTGCTTTTTCAACAAACAAGTAAACTTTTATTTTATTTTATTGCAGTATTGGGGTGTTGCACCTAGGGCCTCTCACATGCTACATGAGTGCTCTACCTGAGCCATACTTCTAGCCCCCTTTAAAACATTTATTTGGAGTCAAGGTTTTGTTAAGTTGTGTACGCTGCCTCTGGCCTCGAACTTGCAATCCTCTTACATTGCCCTCCTGAGTTGCTAGAATTACACTGCACCTGGCTGGGAAACTTTATTTGAACCATCATTTAAGATTCTTAAGACAATAAGAAATGAATAATTCTCTGGGATGAAGGTAAATCATTTCACTACTATATATATCTTTGAAAGGTATAATTGTTAATAAAAATATTTCTGTAACCATACAAAAGAGTTTCATATTTATATTATTTTCTTCAAAAGATACCAGATATAACTAAGATGTTCCTTAGAAGTTACGTATGGAAAGTCAGCTGGGCACCATGGCACACACTGTAATCTCAGTGACTTAGAGGGCTGAAGCAGGAAGATAAGTTTGAGGCCTGAGGGAGCCTGTACAATTTAATGAGACACTGTCTCAAAATTTAAAAAAATAGGGCTTGAGGGTGTAGCTCAGTGGTAGAGCACTTGCCTACCATGCATGAGGCCCTAGGTTCAACCCTCTAGTACTGAAAAAAGTTATATATGAAAAGTCATATTAGTATCTTAATATATATTATCTACAGTAATATGTCATTCCAAAGAACTAGTGGGAAAAAGCTTAGTAAGTGGAATTATTATACTTTGCAATATAAATTATTATTATAAAATAAGTTAATCTTCTAGTATTCACGTAAGACTGCACTTCTACTACTCAAAACTGTAAATTTATATAAAGTGAGAGTCTAAACAAAAAAATAGCCCTTGTCCTATTTGTCAGACATTAAGAAGTAACTATGATTTAAGATATTTATATGAATAGACTGAGAGGTCAAATACAAATTTTTCCTAAGAAAGATGAACTCTATTATCAGGCATTAAAATTTATAACTGCTAATGACTTGTCACACATTAGTATTCAGTAGAATACTAATAGATTTAAAATTTTTTCATTATTCAAAAGAAACTGTGACATACTATGAAAATATGGAAATTAAAGGGGGAAAATAAAACCCCACACAAGCCCTGAAGGACATTTGCTAATCTTAATGTTTCTATATTACTCCTGATTCCTCTAATTAATGACCACGCTAATGAAATAAATACCATGTTTGAAGACCACAAAATATAGTTTGTATCCATTATTCTAGTGATAATAATATGATTGCAGTGTTAAATTAAATTTGGCCTGTCTCTGTACCTTGAGTTTCTATGTAAGGAACTACAGTCTAACTTAGTATGTAAACAAAATGAAAAAAATAGCCATGTCTTAGCCAATCACAATCAGCTGTGCTTCAGCCAATAGCAGGCAACTTATCTATCAGATCATGTCCAAATAAGGCCTAGCTGTAACCAATCAAGCTATTTCTGTATTTGGAAGTTCTCAATACTCATTGCCCACTGTTAAAGAGTGGAAATTTTTGAACTTCTTCTGGTTCTGAGTGCTGTACATTTCATAGATCATATTTTGTTAAAATAAACTCTTAGATTTAATTTGTCTAAAGCTTTTCTTTTACAAACTATAATAATATTTTCATAAACTCATTACATATAAATTGCTAGATGTAAACATCATATTTAATTTAGTAAATTAGCAATAGGCTTAATGAACAAAGAAAAGGGTTTCCTAGGGTATTTAGGTGGGAAAAAAAATCACATGCAAAAGTAACAGGCTGGATGCAGTGGTGCATGTCTATAATCCTAGTGACTCAAGAGGCTGAAGCAGGAGGGGAGCAAGTGTGAGGCCAGAGGCAGCCTATGTAACATAGGGAAACTCTTATTTACAAAAAACAAACAGAAGGGCTGGGGGTGCATTCCAGTGGTAGAGCACTTGCAAAGTATGTGCAAAGTCCTGGGTTCAACCCCCAAGTACTTCCCAAAAAACAAAACAAAAAAAGAAACTAACCTCAGGAATCTCAAAATCTCCTTGAGGGCTTCTTTTCCTTTCTTTCCCTTCTTGCTTTTTCTTACTGTCTTCCAACAGCTTCTGTAGTTGGAGCAGTTTCTTTTCTTTTTCCAAAGCATTTTTCTCTGCAATTTCTACTTGTTCTTTTTCTAAAATCAAACTAGTATGCATTTCAACCACTTGGCTTTCTAACTCTGATATTCTTAAGGTTAATGCAGACACATCTGACTCCATCTTGTTTTCTGTTAGTTGATTTAAATTCTGTATATTTGTTCTTTCAGGTTCGGATGGAACTGCTTGCTTATCTTGATAAAATTTCACATATTCCTGAACTGCTTCAAGTTGGACTTGACTCACAAGAGCAGCAGCTACTTTTTCCTCAAGTATTTTCTGTAGGTTTATAATCTTCTTTTGAAGCATTTCTGCTTCAGATTGGCCTTGCTCTTGAATGTCTTTTATTTGTTTATAACACTGGATAAGTTCTAAGTCCTTTGTACTAAGGTAGTTCTCAAGTTGTAGCAACTTTGTTTCTAAACTTCTGGAAACTTTGGGGCTTTCTTCAAAAGATGTGACATAAGTCTGATTTTCTAGGGGCTTAAGAGCATCCTCAGTAAGGACTACTTCCAGCTCAGGTTTGTCTTTGCTGAGATTACCTACAGCCACATTAACACTTCTCTCAGGTGTGCTTTGGATATTTTCCTTATTCTCATGTTCTCCCTTTAAGCTCTGCAATTCTTGTGTTAGCTGATTCATTTTAAAATTGGTTTCTTTAAGTACATTTTTCATGAAGGCTATTTCTTCATTAGTGGCTCCTACTTGCTGTTCTAAGGCCAGCTTTTCAGCTATAACTTTATCCAACTGATATTTTAAACTCTCTGTTTCTTCTAGGAGGGAATTAGCATCCATTGATGTCTTCTGTTCAATACTTGCCAATTCCTGTTGAAGTTTCTCAATCACTTCATTGAGTTGCTCTATTTCCTCTTCTCTATTTTTTTTCACACGTTCTTGATCACTCATCAAACATTCTATTTGGGTTTCAAGATCCCTTATCAGTTCATTTTTTTCTTTAATGAACTATTGGTTAATGAAAAAAGAAAATGTATATAATAAATATGTATTTACATTTTTGAAATTTTATTTTAGAGTAAGACCTTTATAAATGATTATATACAACAATAATATACTTCCCATATACCCTGTTACTTTCAATATAGACCAACACCTCCCCTATCATACTACACAAAGATCTCATTTAGAATTTCACTCTGGAAGTTCTCTTAACTGTAAAGTGATTTATGCTTATAGTAGTTGATTTTATATGAGAAAAACAGTCAATATCAGTACATTTTATTGAAAAGATTGAAGTACTGATATAATGTGTACAACAAAGGTACTTTAATTCATATTAAAGTAGAAAAAATGAATATATTTGGTTAGAATTATATGATAAAATATGAGACACAGAGTTTCCTTGAAAAACATTAAAACAAAGGGTTGGGGATGTAACTCAAAGGTAGAACACTTGCCTACCATGAGCAAGGTGCTCAGTTTAATCCTTAGCACCATAAAAACAAAAAATCCCATTAAAGCCACCTTTTGAAAATATGAGCCAATATCTTCATAAATTAAAATTAATGGGCAGAAAATTAAGATTTGTTTTATAAATTCAAATGGAAAGTAAAAATTATCATCCTCTGCTTTTTAAAACTCTAGTTGGTATTAATTTCAGTTAAAAAACAATTTGAAATGAGTATACCTTGTTATCTGTTATAAGGTTATGTTGCTGCTGAAGTTTTGTAATTTGCTCATTTAATCCGTCAATTTCTTTCTCTTTTTCTTTTATTATTTGAGCAAATTTCCCAAATAGTACATGCTGATCCTGAGTAGAGATAGCATCAGATTCATTTATAGCAAATCCCAGTTTCTCCAATTCATCCTAAGGACGAAAATAACTGTCATAATTGGATGCATCATTATGTGTCATTTCCAGAACAGTCTTTCAATGAAGTCTTATAAAACATATATAATGTAGAAATGAAAAATATTAGAGATATATTTCGATTCTCAAAATATCTTGATAAAAGATCTCAAATATTTTCATTTACGAATTCAAATGGTTAGGTTGAGCAGAAAATAAGTTCAATGCAATCCATTTGGTTACTAATGCTCTTCTGTTAAGAATTATTTAGCAGCTGGATTTAACAAATACTTATAAATCTACAAAGCACCCAAACTATGAATACTTATAGATGAAAGTTTTTCTGAACTAATTACCTTAAATAATTTATTTTCTTGTTCAAGTTCTTGCAGGCGGGTAGTAGATTCCTTCTTCTGTATTTCTAACTGCATATGTAGTTGTTGAACTTCTTCATTCTTATTCTCCAGTTCTTCTCTAAACTGCTCTAATTGCTCCTCTAGGTTTGTGATCTTTAATGCCAAAATTATCAAAAGAGAATAAAGTAGTTTACACATTTTTTAGTCAAGATAAAAATAAGAGCACTGTATCTGTTTTACAAAGAGTGTATGCTTAAAACATGCAAATCATGAGAATAAAGGAGGGTAGTTTTCTAAGCCAAGTGTACCTGTATAATTCCTAGACATGCCTGAAGTGCACACTCTTAAACTATCCTGCTCAAAGCAGAGAGGAGAATTTAAAGAAAGATATATGGAGCTATTTCCTACCTAAAATATTCTCTGATGAAGCAGAAAAGAGTCATGGGAGGAAGGAGGAGTCCATATACTGAAACTTATTTATGTTAAATTTATATTAAATGTAGTTGTTATCAAAAAGGTCTAAAAAGCTGTAGAAATGCCAGGCACCATAGTGCATGCCTGTAATCCCAGCAACTTGGGATGTTGAGGCAGAAGGATGGCAAGTTGGAGGTCAGAGGCAGCTTAGGCAACTTAGTGAGACCCTGTATCAAAATAAAAAACAAAAAAGGGTCTGAGCATGCAGCTCAGTGGTATAGCACTAGTCTAGCAAGTGCAAAGCCCAGGGATCTGTTCTATGATTATCCCCATTTTAGAGATGAGGAAGGAAATCAAAGAAGGAGTAACATGTCCTGAGGTCACACAGCTCATGTGGGAAAATTGCTTTGTGAACCTCTGGAGCCTTCTGTTCTATACTATCATTTATCTGTGTCTAATAACTAATGTCTGACTTGCATTTACATATTTTTCTGTAACACTGGTATTAAATTCTGTAGACATTTAAGTATATTTAATGGCTGTGCATATATAATTATCAGCTAATCTGCTGAGAACTGTAATGATATGTCTTCTTCAAAGCTATCTAATGTAATAGTATTTACACCTCTTCCTATCTTTTGAAGATACAGTAATATCAAGTTAACATATACGTGATTAAGTTCAAAACTGCTACCCTACCTCACATGAGATGTACATTCTCTTTTAACACATTACTTTACAGTCAAATTCTTGGCTTTTTGAGCCAGTCTTGCTACTCAAAATGTGATCTCTGGAGTAGGAAAATTGGCATCATGTGAGAGCATGTTGGATGTGCAGAATCTCATGCTCCACACAAGACCTGCATTTTAACAAAATCCCCAGGTGACTCATATGCACATCAAAGCTTGGGAAGCACCGGTCTAAAGCACTAACATTTATATTTTAAGTAGATGAACTCAGGACATCACATCAGAGATTTAATTCCCCCAGCTGACACTATGGAAAATTCTTTCTTCTCATTCAATCAGATTCTAGTTTTAGTCCCAAGCTTTCTTGATATCTATACTACTTGGATTATATTAATTTGCTCCTATAGGGGTTTTGGGAGAAGGACCTGGCAACCCACTCCCAAAAATCGACCTGCCATTGAAAACCCTAAAAACAGCAGAGAAGCACTGACAATAGGGTTTCTCCTGTTGTATGTAGGGTCGCTATGAGTCGGATATCAACTCGATGGCACCTAACAACAACAACAACAACAATATGGGTTTTACTTTTTAAAGTGTTTTATCTTTTAAATATATATGTATGTATGTATGTGTACGCATGTGTATGTATGTATATATGTGTGTGTATATGTATGTATACACACACACACACACACACACACACACACACACACACAATTGATTAGATAGATTCCTTGAAGTCTATAGTGCTTTTTCCCCCCTCATACTTGGGAGTTGAACCCAGGACCTAGTACATACTTTCCCAAGGGTCTTACCACTGGGCTGTACCCTGAGCCCTTTTTTTGTTTTTTTGAGACAGGGTCTCACTGCATTACATAGACTGTCTCTGACCTCGAACTCATAATCCTCTTGCTGCAGCCTCCTGAGTTGCTGAGATTCCATGTGTGTTCCACCAAGCCTGGTTCAGTGCAGGTTTACAATGGGATAGAAGTGCTCTTCATACTGTAAGAGCTCACTAAATGGTGAATTACAGTCTTTAATACTTCTTACCAAACAAAATATGCCCTGATTTTTTTGGCTGTATAGTATGACAAGGGCTCCAAAATAGCAAAATTTGGGAGAAATTCTTATTCTGTGCTAATAAGCATCAACCTTTCTTAAGAGCGAGTTTTGCTATTGTAGTTGTTAGGTGCCATCAAGTAGGGTGTGACTCATAGTGGCCCTGTTTACAACCGGATGATACCTCTGTGACACTGTGCCATGTCTGGCACTATGTCAGTGCTTCTCTGCTACTCACAGCCTTTTCAATGGCTGATTGTTTCAGGATTATATTGGGAGTGGGTTGCCAGGTCCTTTTCTTGATCTGTAAGCTAGGGATCATTAACTATAGAGAGCTAAAACTTAATCAACTACCACTGCTTTTGGATCCAGTTGTGAAGCTTAATGTTTTGGGGAGGAGATAATTTCTTTAATGTAAAATAAAAGTTATTTAATTTTAATTTTTTATGGTACTGAGAAGTTGAAGTCAAGGCCTCATGTATGCTTTGCAAGCACTCTTCCACTGAACTGCCCCCCCGTCCATTGTTTACTTTTTATTTTGGGACAAGGTCTTGTTAAGTTATGCAGGCTACCTCTGGCCTCAAACTTGTGATCCTTCTGCCTCCATCTCCCAAGGTGCTGGCACTACAGGCATGTGCTACTGTGCCTTGGCTATTCAATATAGGATAAATCTTTAAATATTAATTCTTTGAAAATATACAGAAGTCGTTACATATCAATAAACATGTTCTCTGCTTCTGTGAAAAAAAAAAACAAAGAACCTCTCATGGTATTATGTGATAATAAGAAAATAAATGGAAATGATCATGTCAATGACAGTCATTTAAATAGATGCCATTTTTTTCTCCTCTAAATTACAAGTTCTCTGAGCTGTAATTTTAGCTCATGTTTAAATTATTTTTATATTTTCAAAGTATTTATTAACACTTCTATATTAAGTTCAATATGGGAGAAGGACCTGGCAACCCACTCCCAAGACAATCCCGAAACAATCTGCCATTGAAAACCCTATGAGGGTCGCTATTGTTGGACTTGACTCCATGGCACTTAACAGCCACATTAAGTTCATTAACATTTGTTAAAATATATACAAATGTCCTGAGAAAATTATGCGGAGATGAAAATTAACTTAAAAAACTTAAAACATATGAAATGATGTCTGTATGGTTACATAATGTAGAGTATGGAAAACTACTAGTAGACGGAAGGTTTAAATAAGTTATAAATGAACTGTTGTTATCAGGTGCTGTAGAGTCGGGATCTAACTCATAGTGCAACAGGTGAAACACTATTGTCAGTGCTTCTCTGCTATGCATAGGGTTTCCAATGGTAGATTATTTTTGAGGAGTGGATTGCCAGGTCCTTCTCCCAAGCCTACAGTATCTGGTGTTTCCAGGTGGTCTCCCATACAAGTACTAGCCAGGCCCAACCCTGCTTAGCTTCTGAGATCTGATGGTATCAGACCCCACAGTGCTATGGCTGAAAGCATAAATGAACTAGGAAGTTGAAACTACTATCATTCTAGAAGTGGATTTTTATTTATTTATTTATTTGCCTGGGGGAAGGATCTTGTTATTTTGTCCAGGTTAACCTTGAACTTCTGGACTCAAGTGATCCTCCTGCCTCAGGCTTCTGAGCAGCTGGGACTATAGGCATATGCCACCATGGCCAGCTGGATTTTCTTTTCTTTTCCTCCCCGGCCCCTCACTCCCTTCCTTCGTTCTTTGAAGCAAGAGAGTAGAGAACATAGGAGAACTTTATATAATTACTTCATTTATTTATTTATGGCTTTGAGGAATTGAACCTTGGGTCTTTACCTGCTGGAAAGTCTTCTATCACTAAGCTACATTCTTAGTTCTAGTTACTTTATTATTAATCTTTTATTTTAAAAATGTGTCATACATTGTAAAACAGCATTAAAATCTCTCAGGGCAATAGTTTTAAAAAAACACAAAAAAGCAAATAAACAACCCCCCCCAGCAGAATAGCATAACTCAGTGCCTATGGTACAAACAGGAGAAGAGAAATATTGCCTTTTGTCCTAAAGCCTCTATCTCTTCTCTGCTCCCCCCCACCTAGATAAAAAATTTTGCCTGCTTCAAGGCCTTCACACTGGTTATCCTATCTACAGGGAACACTCTTCTTATCAGCTTTATTCACATATTTATTATTTTTATGGTCAATGTAGGCACTGAACAGAGAAATAAGAACAGTCTAAACTTTGGTTTTAAAACCATAAACTTCACTCTGTTCAAATGATACTTTCAAGGGAACTAATTAAAATAATTTGAGCCACATTTTGTCATTTAAAAATGAACTCCTTACCTCTTTTTCTTTTCTGTCTATAGCATCCCGCTCAGCCTGCAACTGTACTTCCAGAGATAATTCTGCTTTAGGTTCTATGGCTCCAAATTGTTTTCCATCCTCTACCTTTAAACAAACATGTAAGAAATTTCTCAACATTTCAGATATTACATCCTGACTGTTTTTTTTTTGAAAAGTAGCAATTATATTTCCCCACTTAGAAGGAGAAAATATACATTAGTTAATAGCCCAAAAGTTATAGTTACTCTTGAATTGCAAACATGAACTTGTGACACATAAACTTCATTCTTCAAGTAAAATAAAGGCTATCTCCCATCCTACCCTTTTACTCATTTTTGCTTTCTGCAGAAGAATGTGGTTGGATTTCATTACTTTTTATATTGTGGTAAAGCATCAGCCAAAATATTGGTGTTCTTGTTCCCTTAGTCATTACTGCTGGAAAAATGGTAATTACAATGGCACTTCAAGCACTTAAATTCCTCCATGCTTGAACATTTCAGTCCTCAACCAACAGCAATTGAATTTTAAAAAGAACTTATTGCTAAATATGTGAGTGGCATTTGTGTCTGAATTAGCCATTCAGCATGGTAATGGAATCAATAAATACATTTACATTATTTCTTAAGTGAAAAAAGTGTTTGGTACTTGAACTGACTGGCACTCGACCAGCCTCCCAGAAGCGATTGTGGTTGAGTGCCAAGGTACCACTGTTTAACTGTTCTAGTTTAACAAATCTTCCATTATCAGGACTAAGGTGTGCAAGCAACATCTGAAACTAAAATAAGCAAAAATGGTTATGAAATCAATAAAGACATAAAGATATACTATGCAATATTTATAATTCAATATAATATCTTACTTAAAAGAACTGATATTTGTGTAACTAAGAGTAATCTTCCTTAAAACACTTTATAAAGTTAACTCAAATAAAATCACACCTTTTGAAAAGTATCTGCACTAATGAGTAAGGCTTGTTCCAGTTCTCTTACTCTGAATTCCAGCTTCTCAATTTCTTCATTCCGCTCTTGTATATCTCTCTGAAGCTGCTCTTTAGATAATAAAAGCTCACTGCACTTGTCTGTTTTTTCTTTCAGATGATTTGTTAATTGTTCAACCTGAAAAATATAATAATAAAAAGCCAAAACTAAAACCAAAAGATTTAGGAAGTTTATGACTATAAAATATATCTATCTTCATTTCAAGAAGTACTTTGAGGGAGGTTGGGGATGTAGCTCAGTACCAGAGCACTTGCTTAACATGCAAAAGGCCCTGGGTTTGATCTCTAGTATTGCCAAAAAAAGGATTTTTTTCCCAAAAGTATTTAAAAATGCTATGCTGACATTCTTTAAATAAGGATAGCAACTATTGTCTCCAATAAAGGTGACATTTTCCACATTGATAAAATAAGGCAACACTAAGCAAAAAGAAATAACTCTGTTTCCACTGAACCTTTTCTTTAAAGGTTCTTCTATTAAGACTAAGACTGTCTCTCCAGCTAGGAAGAGGGGAAAAAATACATTTTGAATAAGGTTGAATTATCTTTTTTTTTTTTTTTTTTTTTGCGGTACTGGGGGTTGAACCCAGGGCCTTGCGCTTTCATGCTTGGCAAGTGCTGGACCACTGAGCTGTACCCTCAGCCCAGTTCTTTTTACTTTTTGAGACAGGGTCTCTCTAAGTTACACAGACTGCCTCTGATCTTGACGATCCTCCTGCCTCTGCCTCCCAAACTGCTGGGATTATTGGCGTGCGCCACCGCGCCCGGCAGGTTGAATCGTCTAATGGCGCAACACCACTAAGACCTGGTGATCCAATAAAGATAACAAATTTGCAAAGTACTTACTGACTTACTCTTATGTGAGGTAATAGGACTTTAAAAAATCTTTCATGGATTTTATTTTGCTAACAGTTCTTTGGAAAACTTTTTCAACCTACACATTCCATTAGCCCAGACTAGAGATGAGGACAGATGGTGAGGGGATCTGTGAACCTTCTAAATTTCCCTAAGTGTCTTTAATCTTGGTTTCTCCTTTACGTAAAATAAATGATGAAGCACCTCAAGATTTATTCCCTAAGACTGATATGCAGCTCCTTTCAAGTGAATGATTGGCTCTGTGACTGAAGAATACAGGAAGGATTAAGAAGATAGTTTATGAAATTAGTTCTGATCAAGTGAGAAGAAAAAGTTACTTTAAAAAGTGTGGTGATAGGCAATAAAAGAATACTATTTTTTTCTGTGAAATATTTTGAAAAAATTATCCAAAATGTCAAATATTCCTCAGAGTATTAAAAAATGCAAACTTATCTATAATTACAGGCTCAAGGATGACAACAATAAAGCTGCTGAGGAGAAAAATTAACAGGAATAAGTTGTCTAATATTTGGAGTAAAGAGAAGAGGCAAAAACCAGGCACAATATACAGTTACATTTTTCTGATCTTGAGAAAATTAGAAGTTAGGAGTCAAATCTGGCAGGGTAAATAAGGGGGAACAAATGGATCACAGTGTTCCTGAAGAAAATCAATCATGTACACTCTTGTTAGGTACTTAGTTTCATGAATGATGCAGGTCAATCTTTTCAAAATAGGAAAACTATATAATAGGAAATGACAATCTAAGTTCTAGAGATTAAATAATCTTTTGAGTTTCAAAAGCTGAAAACACACTTGTTAGAAATAAGGACGATGACTTCAAACTCTGTGGAGATTGGTAACTTTTCTTTCTTTTCTCTTTTTTTGCAGTACTAGGGGCTGAATTTAGGGCCTCATACATACTTTACAAGTACTCTGCCACTAACCTGCACCCTCAAGCTTCTTTTTTATGTTTTGTTTTGAGGCAGTCTTGCTAAGTTATGGAGGATGCCTCTAGCCTTGGGGAAAAAAAAAAAAAAAGCCTTCTGCTTCCGCTTCGAGAGTTGCTGGGATTACAGGTGTGCACCACTATGGCTGGCTCAGGATTGGTAACTTTTCTATTGCACTAGAAGATATGTAACATTTTATTATAGAGTTTATAGGCCTTTTGTGGTTCTTTGAAATTCTTTTAAGAGAAATGAAGTTCAGTAAGCTGCAGAAGAATTATAAATAGCTATTAGAAATAAAAATTATTTTCAGAAATAACACTAAATTTAAATGTTCACTATGGACCATTTCAATAAGGTGGAAGCTACTACCATTTTTATTTTAGACATGAATATGAAGAAATTTGAGAAGTTAAATGACTTAGTCATTGTCACATACTCTAAATAGCACAGCCATGATCCAAACTGGGTTTGTCTCACCCCAAGCACAAACTTTTTATAATTATGACAAGCCATCTTTAGGAATTTATACAGTGAATATTCCCTCATTCAAGTAGTATTCATTCAGTAAATATAGAGTACTGACTACGTTTCTTTATGTGGAAACTGAACAATGGGAGTGAACAAGCAGAAGCAGGGAAATTAGCTAGGACGTTACCATGACCATCCAGGCAAGCAATGATAAGTGGGATGTAGGGAAATGAATGAAGGGAGAAAGAATATAGAGGAGGAGTACAAATCCAACTCATTCATTGAGTTAGAAATAAGGTTGAGAAAAAGAGTAGAATCAAAGAATTATAGGTGTTAGCAATAAAAAAAGGTATAGAAGATAAAGGATTTATTGAGATGAAGAAAGAATATGTTTTATTCTTGTCTTTTTTGGTAAAGGCTAATAGGGAATCAAGAATTCTTTTATGGACATGTTGATCTTGAGACATTTAAGTGGAGACAGAGGAGGTAGTTGAGTATTCAAGTATGGAGCTCATCAAAGATGGCAGGGATGAAGGTACAAATGTGGAGTCACTGATATGTGATTGACTAGGAAGAGAATATAAACATGTTAGCAAAAGGGATTTAAGACTAGGCTGTGAAGCACTCTATCATTCATTTTGGGTACCCAGAGGAGCAACAAAAGCTAGACGAGAGAGACCAGTGGAGCAAGTGTACCACAGACACTACGGGAAGGATGTGTTTCCCAAAGACGATTATAATGAATGCCTCTGAATGTTTGAGTAGGGCGAATATAGAGAGGTGATTATTGGATACAGCTATGAGGCTCTGGGTAACTGTCACAAGAACAATTTAAATGGAGTAGAGGGTATAAAACTCCAAAACAGAGGAGCTGGACACTTCACTTGAGTGGATTCAGAAGAGAATGGGAAATGGAGCAGTGAAGAATAAATAATAGATAATTCTTTTGATCAATTTCATTGGAAATGGGAGTAGAAAAATGTGCAGAGAAGTTTGTTTAATTGGGTAATACTAGATGCAGATGGGAATGATTTTTAAATTTCAATACAAATATGTGTATGTGTGTTCATGAATGTATGTGTGTGTATGTATGTATATACGTATGTATGTATATACACACATATATGTGTGTGTATATGTGTGTGTATATATACATATATATACATATATAAATGTGTATGTGTGTGTGTATATATATATATATTCCCCCCTACCACTAAGTGCTGGGGATTCAACCCAGGGCCTCATGTATACAAGGCAAGTACTCTACCACTGAGCTACATCACTAGCCCAACACATACAAGTTTTAGGTTTAATAACCTCACATTTAAATAATATTTCATTTGTGATTTTTAAGATTTATAAATAGAAAGAATTCACTATTAATTTGTGCATGACAGATTTCTACATTAATGCCAACAAGAACCATGTTAATCCTGTTCATCCACTGACCCTTTTTTAGTTTGAAGATTCATAATGTTTAGCCAGATGCTGTTACTAATACTAATAGTCATTGGTTAGGCTGAATAAATTTTATTCACTTTTGGGAAAATAAAATAAAATAAAAATCCCAGAAAAAAAATTGTGCAGGGCATAATTCTTGTTTTATATTCAAGATTCAAGTTAATATAAAGTAGGCATTATCAAATAAGAATTCTTACCTCTCTAGTTTGATGTTCACTGACTGGCTGGAATCGAGGTACAACTTTAAGTTGCTGTTCTAGTTTCTGTATTTCCTGTTGGAATACATCTCTCTCATGTTCTCTATCAATGGCTTGCTCCTGAAATTTAAAGGTTAACGATAGTAACTGAAGAAAAAATGTTTATTGAACTTATTATTTCTCTTACATTCCTTTAGTTATAGTTCATTTTGGTTTGAAGATAAAGGACTGATGACAACAGGATTCCCTAAACCATAAGGTTTAAGAAGATGTATCTTGTTTTATTTTTGGATGGTATACAGCCAATTTGATCTCCTCAATTTAAGTATTTAAAAATTATTCAAAGTACAATTCCTTTTTGTTCAAGTAATGTTAAATGTAGGATGAAAAAAGAATCTCCTTAAAATGAACTGAACTTTTTGTACAAAGAAGAAATTCCACTGCTAATTCAATCACTGCAAAAAGTAAACATTGGTATATTATTTTCTTTAATCCTAATCTAAGTTTTACATCTAAAATTATAAAATGTGCTTGTGAAATCTTAAGGATGAAAATTCATGTGAAATGACAGCTTTAACATAATGGTTTTTAAAAAAGTTTTTGGTGGTACTGGGGCATTAAACGCAGGGTATCGCCCATGCAAGGCAAGAGCTCTAACACTGAGTTGCACCCCTTCTTATTTTTTTATTTCAAGACACTTGTTAAGTGCTGTCGAGTCACGTCTGACTCATAGTGACCCTATGTACAACAGAATGAAACACTCTCCAATAGTGTGCCACACCGGGCAGTCTTATCAGTGCTTCTCTGTATTCATAGGATTTTCAATGGCAGATTGTTTCAGGAGTGGATTGTCAGGTCCTTCTCTCTAGGCTGCAGCACCTGGTATTCCCAGGAGGTCTCTCATCCAAGGATTAAGCAGGCTGACCCTGCTTAGCTTCTGAGATCAGGCAGGATTGGATGCCAGCATACAATGACAAAGTCCTGCTAAATTGTGCAGGCTGTCTCTGGCCTTGGACCTATGATACTCCTGCCTCAGCCTCCTGTGTAGCTGGGATTACAGCAACATGACAAACAAGACACAGCACTTGCTCAACTAGATTTAACATCTTTTTTTTTTTTTTTTAAGAAAGCAATGGCAGCATGACAATTGCTTCAAACCCAGTTCCAAGTGCTATATTGTTCCTGTGTGTATCTTTTGAGAGGGAAGCAGTAGTGGCCAATTAGGTTATGGAATTCTCACCTGTTCTGGCTGTTAAATAAAAGACTGTTGTTGTTGTTAGGTGCCGTCGAGTTGAGTCCAACTCACAGTGACCCTATGTACAGCAGATTCTCAATTCTGTGCCAGGCACACAATCTTATTTATATTTAAGCCCATTGTTGCAGACACTGTGTCAATCCATTTGGCAGAGGATTTTCCTTTTTTTCCGTTGACCTGCCCCTCTCCCAAACATGATGTCTAGGAAAAGCTTAATTCTAAACTTGGAAAAGTTAATTGGTGGGCCTGTTCACAAGCTAGATATACTATTTTTTTGTAGTTTTGGGAGGTTTTTTGGTGTCTAAGATTGAACCCATGGCCTTGTGAACACTAAGCATGGGCTCTACCACTGAGCTACACCTCCAGCCTTAGTTGCACTACTTGTATCATTTCATTCTATTCCATTTTGAGACAAGGTTCTGCTATGTAGCCTAGGCTGGCCTGGAACTTACTATATACTCATGCTGGCCACATATTAATGATTTTCCTGTCTCAGTCTCCCAAGTGCTAGGATTACAGATGTGTGCCATGACACCTAACTTTTACTACTTCTAATTCTGACTATCCTACAATGAAAATTATTGGAATTTTTAATAAAAACAGTACTTTTTATTCAATTGGTAGAATACATATATAGGTGAAAATATTAATTTAAGAATCTCTATGATTTCAGAGCCTGCAGCTGTAGCCCTGTGGCATCGGATCCTGCCAGATCTCGGAAGCTAAGCAGGGCCTCGTTAGTACTTGGATGGGAGACCGCCTGGGAACACCAGGTGCTGTAGGCTTCTGAGATGGACTCGGAAACTCATTCCCCCAAAAATCAATCCGCCATTGAAAACCCTATAAACAGCAGAGAAGCACTGACAAATAGTGTTTCGCCTGTTGTATGTAGGGTCACTATGAGTTGGACACTGACTCGATGACACCTAACAACAACAATAATTTCAAATATGCAGCAATATTAGTAAGTACCATTCCACTGAGAAAAATTAATATCCCAGTTGAGAATACTTACATCTAAAAATTTTCTTGTTTTTTCCAACTGCTTTTCCAGTGCTTGGTTTTGCTGTCTTAAATCCATTAGTTCAGCATTTTTTTCTTGCTCCAGCTCTATAAACCTGCTGACTTGTTCCTCAACATCTATTTCTAGAGCTTTCACTTGTTTTTGAAGGTCATCACGTACTTTCTCAGCTTGACATTGTACTTCGAGCTTTTCTTTCATTAGTTTTTCTGTCTCTTGTAGTAATTCTGTTTATAAATGTAAAAGTATACTCAGTTAAATCATAACTAATGATGTTATAATAATGAAATCACTCATAACTATGTTTAAATTTTACTTTCATGAAATAAAGGCTCGGAATAAGTTAAAATGCAAATAAAAAGTAAGTATTATGAAAATATCAAAATATCTTATTTTTACATAAGTAAGCTAGTAGTAGTAATAATCAATTTCCATAATTAGGGAAAGAACAAAGTCCAGTTAAATTCAAACATAGAAAAAGCTCACCATTTTCCTTATTTCAGGAAAAATTCATTCCAAATTCATAGTTACCTTTATATGCATTCATAATACACACAAAAATGAAATACTGTGTATCTTTAACCAAGGCAAGAATTACATGAGGTATATTACTATAATCTGAATTGCTTGTTAATATTGTTGTTGTTAGGTGCTGTCGAGTCACCTTATAGGGTTTTCAATGGTTGATTGTTTCTGGATTGCCTCAGGAATGGATTGCCAGGTCCTTTTCCTATTTTTGTGGGGCTGGGAATTGAACTTGGGACCTCAGAGACTGCAGAGCCTTGTTCTACTGAGCTAAATCCCAGCCCTTGTTAATATTACTCCTTATTAAATCCATATTCCTCAGTTACTTTTGTGTGCTCATATGTACATGCATCAAGGGAAAATGGAAATGTATGAGTGGCAGTCTGGTTAGTGCTTAAGAGTAGATTATGGGCTCAAATCCCAGCCCTGTCATTTTTCTCTCAGGTGACATTTAACATGATGTCCTTCAGTTTCTTTACAGGTAAGATGGGGATAACATCATACTGACCTCCTAGAGTGATTTTAGGATTGAAGGAAATTAAAATATGTGATGAACAATATTGCTATGACGTATGTAGTGGTAAGTAGCTACAACTGAAACAATTCTCTACCGAAGAAAATGGAAAGAACATGTCCCTAGAATTTTTATACTAATTGATGTCTCAACACTGTTCTCAGGACTGGGAATCTACAGAAAATATCTTTCTTTTTAAAACAATACTGATTATGAGATGTTAATATTAAAGTAAATCAACCAAAAAGACTCTTACTAAATTTCACTGATTCTTCTACTACCATCATCTTATAAACTTCTGGATTTAGAAGGAACACTCTGAAAAGTCATAGACTGGAAGAGTTTAATATATTTGTAAAAGATAAAGATTTTTTTTTTCTTTCTTGAGAATTCAACATTTTCTTTGAAAAACCAAAATGGTTTCAAGCTCTGTGCAAAAATAGATGCAATAAGATTATGGCCACTATGAATCTTAGTTGTTAATTTCAAATAAACGTGTACTTTTATTGTAAAAGAGGTTGTAGTGTTAAATAGAAAAACTGTAAGTACGAAACACAACAGCAAAACTGCAAAATTAGAGACATGTTAGTTGGCTGTAAATCCAAGGGTCACCCATATTTTGAGATGTTAAGTCTATCCCCCCAAATTGTCCATGCAATTACACACACACACACACACACACACACACACACACACACACACACACCTGCTCCAGGTGCTGCATCAACTGCAGCATTTGCTGGTCCTATGAGGTACAACAAGACACAATAAAAAATATAATCATATATCTTCTATTTCTTAAAATAAGATAATGTATGTGTGCACATATATTAGAAGCAAACGTTGAAGCCATTATCATCATTGGTAATATTTTTGAGAAGTTCTAATATTTCTTGAATATTTTACATGTATAACATGTATTCTTTCCACAAAAAATTCTAACCCTAAATCTATGTTAAACTAATCTTATCACTAGAAATAAACTTCACCATCTGACAAAAATATACATTGTATTTCTTAACTGATAAAACTAGAGAAACTAACGTTCATAATTCCAGTTGTGCTTTAGATATAAAAATAAGAGGGCATAATAAAGAAGATTTAGAGTTCCGTTGTTACAAAGATTGACATTTACCACTAAACAAGCTTTAAGATATAACTTAATTTCTCACTTAAGGGAAAACTGAAAGTCATTTATAAATTTAAATATTCTTTGAACTCCTCTTAGAGTAAACTAGATGTCAGCCTATGTCTAACAGCAACTGATCCTTTACATCTATTCTGTTTGAAGCCCAAGTCCCCTACACCTGCTCATTATTAGTAGCAGACCACTGCTCTTAATTATTGAAACCAACAATATATTTTTGCTGTACCTCTTGTTCAAGACAACTAAATCATATGCAATTTGCAAAATATTCTGCCTCATTATTTGTAACTTTCTCTCAAGGCAGAGGTTTGATGATAAAGAAGTATCTTCTGCTAACAGTTAATATCTGTCAAAGGTAAAAGGAAAAAAAATTCTGACTCCATATAAATGGTGAATGAGACATTTGCCAATAAAGTACATTTTCTTATAATTTTTCCAATTTCTATATATGAATAATATCATTGAAAAGAAAAAAAGCCACCTTGAATGTTTAAAGAATATAAACAAAAAGAATCAGACATGGGTGTGCACACCTGTAATCCCAGCACTCAGGAGGCTGAGGCAGAAGGACTGATGTGAGTTCCAGGCCAGCCTGGTTTACAAAACAAGTTCCAGGCCAGCTTGGATTACATAGTGTCTCAAAAAACAAAAACAAAAACAAAAAACAAAACAAAAAAATCCCAACAAAGTAAAAAGAAAAGAAAAGAAGGATGTAAATAAGAGGAATATATCATACAATCTGAAAATACATACGTTGTTCAACTGGGCCTGCCTCCGCTTTCATAGCCTCCTTCTGTCTGGACAGTAATTCTCTTTCTTCTTGGATCTGCTGTTGTTCTGCTTCCAATTCTTGCAATCTGTTACCTGCACATAACAACTCCTGTTCAAGATGATCTATTATATCAGTTTTTTCCTGAATTTGCCTTTCAAAAAGAGTTTTTTCATCTGCATAGCCATCAATGATACCTATAAGGTAAAATTTACAGGAAGTAGAATTACTACTCAATTAAATTCACCATTAGGTTTTAAAATAAACAATAAAAGGTATACTGTTAGCAAAGTTTTAAATCATTCCAACCTCTTAAAATGAACTTACTTCAATGAACTTACAGCTGATAACAGCAACTTTTAACCTTTACTATGGTATGTTCAGTATGGTCTTTTTCTTATTTATCACTGAGGATAAATATGAAATTTCTCTAAACTTTATAGTATTTTGCTGTACTGAAGTATCATATCATGTATGTGTGTAACTTACTTTATTAAACAGATAGAAATAGGTTCTTGGAAAACTTTATATAAATTAGATGCTTGTAAACTGAATAACATTTCAAATATACTAGCGAAGGCTGACATTTTATGTAATTCTAGAAGGCCAACACCCACAGCAGCATGAGAGAATAGAAAAATTTTGGGCTCTGTAGGCTTGAAGTCTAAAATCATCACTTAAGTGTGACCTTGCATATTTAATAACATTGTTTAGCTTCAGTTTTCTTATATTTATTTTTCATTTATTCTTTTTTTCATTCATTTATTCTTTCATTCATTTTAATACTAAGAGGATGAACTTAGGGCTGCATGCATGCTAGGCAAATGCCCTACCCCTAAGCTGCACCCCACTAAGCTGCACCTCTTTATATTATTTGAGACAGGTTGTCACTAAACTGCACAGGCTGCCTCTGGCTTCAAACTTGTGATCTTTTACCTCAGCCTCTGAAGTTACTGGGATTACTAGTGTATGCCATGGTGCCCAACTCAGTTTTTTCATCTTTAAATTGCAAGAATTGTTGTAGGCTGGTGGGATTATGGTAACAACTCACCACCATCTTTTTCTGCATTTTCTAAAACTTTTAATATTTTCTGTCATTCTAGAAAAATTTTTTATAAGTTAGTGTATGTGTATGTTTATTCTTAATTTTATAGGATCAGAGGAACTATGAAGACAAACTACAACTACTTTTCAATTGTCATTCTATATTAGTGAAGTGATTTCCAAAGTTGGCTGTACATCAAAATCTATTTTAAGACTGAAATGTCTCTACTTTCAGTTGCCAGTAGCAAAGCTTACCCTCAGCTTTACTTAGCTCCACAGCCAGCTGTTCTCTGGCTCTAGACTCCTCATGAAGGCGCTCTCGTAGTTCTTCTTGGCACTTAAGTGACTCTGTTGCTTCTTGTTTCTGTCTAAATGACTCGCGCATCAACTCTGTCTGTGTAACTTTTGCATGTTCGAGCTAATAAGGATGGAAAGAGTACATGAAGAAAGATAAGTGCTGGGAATACTAACATCATTCTTATTAAAGCTAAACAATTATCTTAATAAATGAAGATATATCATTAAATTATAGTCAACTAAATACTTCTAGTACATATTAATGTTTTTATTGTTAAATGCCGTCAAGTCAGTATTGGACTCATATTGACCTTATGTACAAGAGATGAAACACTATTGTCAGTGCTTCTCTGCTATTCATAGGGTTTTCAATGGCTGTTTTTTGGGAGTGGGTTGCCGGGTCCTTCTCCCAAGCCCCCAGCACCCAGTGTCCCAAGCAGTCTCCCATCCAAGTACTAACCAGGTCTGACCCTGCTTAGCTTCCAAGATCTGATGGGATTGGACGCCACAGTGGTACAGCTGCAGGTGTGTTAACACTAGCAGGTAGAATAAGTCATAGTAGACAGGTAGATCAGCTATGTACCATTTCCCACAAGAGATGTGCTGTAGTTTTAATGAGCAAAAGAATATGCTTCTTTCAGAAATAAACCACTTTAAATCAATGAATACATACTCCATCATATAAAGGGAAGTATAAAGTTAGTCAAACACAGGCTGTTATTGTATTTGTGAAAGAATTTTATAAAAAATTGTGGTTCTTTCTTCTATAGTTAACATTTATTGATTGTGACTCCTACAATATCTGCTCTACTTTGTGGTGGACTAAAAATAGATGATTAATACAACAGCATTAAATAACAAAATCACAGCGGCACAAAAGATGAAATTACATTTATAACTCATGTGTTCATTTACCTAAAACCTTTATTATATTTAAGTACATTTATGAAAAATCTCAAGACTCTATGAACATTCAGTTTATTTAAAAACTTCAGGAAACAGAGGCAGTAAAAATAGAGGCTCCTTAAAATGCTATCATTGGCACCTATTGGTTATATTCCCCAATACTTTTTAAGGTGGCAGTATAGAGTTGAGGACGAAACTTTCAATTGGGATTGTAATTAATGTTGTGTGAAATTACAGAAAAGGACTGTCTCTGTCTGAGTCATCTGGACTTCTGAATATCACCACCTGATTATCTGTTTTATTACAAGTACTTCACGGGCAAAAATGAGCTTAACCATTTCTACTACTTTGCACAAAATCTTTAAAGTAACTATATTAACAACAGGCCCACAACAAGTCTTTTAATTTATAAATCTATATGTAAAATTCTTTGTACACCTGAAAGAAATTACTACCATTTTTAAACATAAAATATGATCTAATGTAGTGGATTCTAACTTAGGCATCAGAAATTTACTTAAAAATTATGATAATACTTAAGAAGGTTTTATTCTTTAAGGTTTCTGCTTTTCACATCTGAGTATTTACCACAGGAAATAGATTTTAGTGTTACTAAAGCTTCTTGTGGTAATTCTAAAGCAATTTCTAAAATATTCAGTATGTAATCATTCTTATTTTAATTGTTGTTGTTGTTGTTAGGTGCCTCGAGTCAGTATCCGACTCATAGCGACCCTCATAGGGTTTTCAATGGCTGACTGTTTCGGGATTGCCGTAGGAGTGGATTGCCAGGCCCTTCTCCCATTTTTGCGGTGCTGGGAATCGAACTCGGGACCTCAGAGACTGCAGTGCAGCACTCTACCAACTCAGCTAATTCCCAACCCTCTTATTTTAATAGGATGTCTTAAATAACATTTATAATTTGGTGTTTGAAAATGAGCACACAAAAGATTGATAATGAGGAAGCGGGGCTGGTGGGAGACAAGGAGGAGCTGTCTAAGAAGCATGGCTGAAGACAGCATGGCATCTCTGCTGGTATGTGGCTGGACGGAGGTATGATGGAGCACCTAGCAAGGGCGCACAGCTGAAGAAAGGTGAGGAGAGGCACTCTCTGATGGGTGCAGCTGGCAGGAAGAAAGGTGGACAAAGTGGAGGTCTGTAGGACTCTCTGGGGAGGAGGCCTGGCTACATGGCTCCACTGTAGGATCTCAGACTTGAGGGCTTTTTTTTTTTTTTTTTCCGCCCTCTCTGTTGGGGAGAGATGGTTGCTGCCTTGGCCTCTGGAGCCACTGGAACTGTGAGCTGGAGGGAGGGAAACTGAAAGGTGGTTGAGCTCAGAGGATGGAGAAGAGCAGCTGGTGATGCTGGATCTCAGCCTAAGAAAGCTTGTTCAGAATAAGTCATATTTGGGGCCTGATAGTGCTTGTGACATGGAGAAGTAGTGCCATCGGTCTGGGGAGACTAAGACACATGGTTTAGTCTTTGGTGCGTTTAGGGGATGGGAACGCAGGAGACAGGGAGAAACTGAGTGGGCAATGATCAATGTAGAGGCTGCACCAGGAGCTAGGCACTGGAAACTGAGGCTGCAAACTACGGGGGTGTGAGAGAAGGAGAGAAGCACAAGTGACTCATCACCACTCAAACGCATGGGAACGTCCAAGGAGAACCTCTTTACACAGAGGATGTGAGATCTAGCACCCAGACCAAGCAATGGGCAAGCCTCAGCAGAAAAACATGCGAATCATGAATGGTCAAGCTGGATGGGAAGATCCTATAGACCAAAGCACTTCAGTGGGTAATTTCAGGGTAATTGGATTCCTGGAGATGCCTGATGGAGAATTTAGAACGCTGCTTATAAATATGCTCAAAGATCTCATAGACCACCACCATGAAAGCAACTGATTCATTGGACAAAAAAGGCATCTAATTTGGAAGAAAAAATTCTCCAGAGAAATTGAGATCCTGAAGAAGAATCAAGCAGAGGTCCTTGAGATAGAAGGCAAAATTAATCAACTCATCATTACAGTAGAATCTTCAGTAGCCAGACTAGATGAATATGAAAACAGGACAGCTGAGGCTAAGGAAAGGGTTGCTGCTGTTGTTGTTAGGTGTTGTAGAGTCGAGTCCAACTCATAATGACCCTATGTACAGCAGAATGAAACACTCTCCGATTCTGTGCTAGGCATATGATCTTATTTATGTTTAAGCCCATTATTGTAGACACTATGGCAATCTATCTGGTGGAGGTTTTCCTTTTTTTCGTTGACCTGCCACTCTCCCACACATGATGTCTTTCTCCAGGGATTGGCCCTTCCTGACTAAATGTCCAAAATACGTAAGATGCAGTTTAGCCATCCCTGCTTCCAAGGAGCACTCTGGTAGCACTTCCTCTAGGATAGATTTTTGTTGGTTCTTTTGACGGTCCATGGTATCTCCAATAATCGTATCCAGCACCATAATTCAAAAGCATTGATTTTTCTCCCGTCTCCCTTGTTCAATGTCCAGCTTTCACAACCATATATATGTTGTTGTTGTTGTTAGGTGCCATCGAGTTGGTATCTGACTCATAGCAACCCTCACAGGGTTTTCAATGGCTGTTTTGGGATTGCTTTGGGAGTGGATTGCCAGGTCCTTCTCCCATTTGTGCGGTACTGGGAATTGAACTCGGGACCTCAGAAATTGCAGTGCACCACTCTATCAACTGAGCCAAATCCCAGCCCACAAAGAACTTAGGAAAGCAAATATCAAGACAACAAATAACCTAATACATAAGTGGGCAAAGGAAATGAAGAGATAGTTCTCAAAGGAAAAAGTCTGAAGGGCTAAGAAACATGAAAAAAATGCTCACTATTTCTAGCCATTAGGGAAATGCAAATCAAAACAATACTGAGATTCCATCTAACTCCATTAAGAATGGCCAATATCAACAAAACAAGTAAGAACAAATGCTGTTGAGGATGTGGAGAAAAAGGAACACTTTTACACTGCTGGTAAGATTGTAAAGTAGTTCAAACACTTTAGAAATCAATATGAAGATACCTGAGAAAACTATGAATAGAATTGCCATATGACCCAGTGATACCATTCCTGGGAAAATACCCAAATGAGGATAAGTCATCAGAACACAGGGACACTTGCATTTCCATATTTAATACAGCACTCTTCATAAGCGCAAGGCTATGGAATCAATCAGGATGTCTATCAATAGACGAATGGACAAAAAATTTGTGGCATATATACTCAATGGAATATTACTCAGCAATGAAAAAGAACGAAACAATGTCATTTGCAGTAAAACGTATAGAACTGGAGAATATCATCCTAAGTGAACAAATCTAGGCCAAAAAAGAGAAAGACCATATGTTCTCATGCATATATAGGAGCTAAATCTAAGTAAAGAGAAGGAAAAAAAACCAACAAAACTATAAATGTGGAGATATATATTAAAAAAAGACCAGGCTTATTTAAGAAGGGAAAATATAAGTAGAGTAGAAAGAGGGGGGAATAGTTTAGTTGGGTAGGGAGAAAAGATTGTGGAAGGGGGGATTGGAAGGGAAGTAATACAGAGGGTTAAAAGAGGGAGAGGACAATCTCAAAGTACAAGATACAACTACACAAATACATGGGAAAAGATGGGAATATAACCCATAATTGCATCCAATTTTTACCACATATTAATCAAAGTGTTTCATAAATTACGTGTTGTTGTTGTTGTTGTTGTTGTTAGGTGCTATTGAGTTGTGTCCGACTCATACTGACTCTCATAGGGTTTTCAATGGCTAATTGTTTTGGGATTACCTTAGGAGTGGATTGCCAAATCCTTCTCCCATTTTTGTGGTGCTGGGAATCAAACCTAGGACCTCAGAGACTACAGAGCTGCGCTCTACCAACTGAGCTAAATTTCAGCCCATAAATTATGTTAGGTTGATGTAAGTGTAACCAAAGCAGATGTAATGGGTGCACGTGGAAATAGCAAAAGCCTTACTGCTCTACCCACTAACAGATATTAATTAAAAAGAGATTCATAATGAAAAATTAAGCGTAAAATTTAAATTACAAATTATTTCCTAAAATATCTGTGAAAATGTTATTAACCACAAAAGGTTGAAATTTTATACATATTTTTACTTTTAATTAGCAAGAGAGTATTTTTCCTATAAACATGGATAACCTATATATATTAATTTTTATTGTAAAGAAACACAACCATAAAGTATGAACTAATTTGTATAACTACTGTCCTGAATTTAGTCAAAATCCATAGTTTAAAAATACCACATATTCTTTATTATAATCTTCACTCTTTCAACAGTTTTACAGGGTTACAAAATTATAATCCATTCAAATCTGCAACTGATTCTGTAGCCATCTAAAACTGCTGGAAGGGTGCATAAGTTGCTTCAACATATATATATATATGTAATTTCCTCTTGTATATTGTATAATGGTTACATATTAAGTACATAAAATCTGTAAGAGTCCAAAGCCATAACAGGTAATTTTTTCTGTTTTGAAATTTACTATATAAATTCAATAAAGTATTTACAACAAAATACTTGATTTAGGTGAGTAAATTAAACAAATCTTCACTTCTGTGCTCCAGTTTGCAAGACCTAAACCAATCTTATAGCACATTTAAATATTTATGCTAAAGACAGAAGAAATAACTTTGGTTTTACAAAACAAAGCAAAAAAGTTGAAGCAATCAAATACAGTAAATCTAGCAAACACATTTTATTTATGAGAGTAGATGGGATCCACTCTTTATTAGGATAAGAGATCCCCTTCAAATTTTCATGTAAATAATTTACACTAAAAAATTTTTTTTTCCCATTCAGTTAGGGTATGATTTATCCCTAATATCTATAACAATATGAAATGTATTAAATTTTCAAGTTCCATACTTTTGAAGTTTTTAGCAATTTATATTTAAAGAATGAGTAAAGTATTAGTAAATATTCTGTCACTTTAAAATAAAAGTTGTAGAAGAAGTAAAAAAAAAACACTTCTAAAAAACACCTGGCTTGTTAACTATTAGCTAGTATGTACAGTGAAAGCTATGAAAGTCATAAAAAGTGCTAAGTAGTTTCAGGTGAATCATTCACAGCATATTTAAATATCAAATGAACCTGAAATATTGAATATTCAGGCATCTTTATGCTAAACAGTTACTCTTAGCAATGTTTATAAAATACATTTCACATTAAAAACAGAAAAAGGTATTTCTTTACAGGATTAATAGGTATATTAAAAACAGAGAATAAGTTCCTTAAGGTGTTAAGAAAATTTAGATTCCAAGCTTCCTTTTACCTTGTCTGGAATTATGGCAATATGCCATATGATTACAAACACTTCCTAAATAGCTCAATGACAATTCACTTTGCTCTTTTAGATATCACAATGCCTATTCTCTCAAATATGTATTCATTCCACTTTTATTTAGGATCAGCATTATAAACACATGAACTCGAGGCCATTAAGGACAAGCAAGATCATTTTAAATAGCTTGCCTGGCATTGGGGAAATGTAATATTATCTCACTGTGCCTTCTGGAATTAAAAACACAGCCAAGTTGTGGCTCTAGGACCAAATTTAGCCCTTCAGTAAATCCAGAATGAATGAGGAGCAACACACAAGCAATAACAAAACAAGGTTCTACTCCACTTAACCTTAACAAAGATACTTAAATTTTCTTTTCTCATAGTTAACTACAGTACTTTTTTTATACTTACTGAATAGGGAGGAGTAGGCAGTGAAATTTTAGAAATAAGCTTTAATATGTGCCCATTTCTTTTGTGAATAAAATGAAAAATAGAAGTATTAATAATTACTGAGTTATTTTCATCCAAATGTTTACATAGAGGAAAAGGATATGGTAAAGGCACTCGAGTTTCAACCTCATAAATGTCTTCATCTTGTTCTTCCAACCAAGAGCCATTGAATTTGACAGTTGCCAAATAGGTCCCATAAGAATCCATTCTAGAAGATAAAGCTGCCAAACTTCTTCATTTGCTTTACTTTCAGTATTCCACTATATTAAAGTTCCTTTAAGTTTATCCAGATATTCCATGCTAGCATGAAAATTTCTTTTTAGCACTATCAAATACACATAAAATTAATTCATACAACTAAACAATGAAAGGGGTGAAGAAAGCCAGATAAAAACCTACAAAACTTAAAAAAGTCTATCAGCCCAAAACAAATCCAAAATACAACAATAAAAACAAAAATAAAACCAAGCAAACAAAAACTCCAATTTTAACCAAAATAATTAAATCCTTGATGAATGGGAAAATGAAAATATAAATATCTAACTAGCCAAGCAGTGAAACTGCTCTCAGTGTCAAATGTATCTTTGGTAATAAGTAAGCTTTCCAAGCAGAACCTGACAGGGAAGGTCAGGTTTTAAATCTCCATAGCAGCAGTCTTGAGAAATGTAGTTGCAATATTATTTCCCCTGGTCTTGCAGCTTCATCCTATTCAAAAGGAAAAGACCTTTTGAACGGAGCTATTCAAACAGCCTCCCTGACGAGCCAAAGCATTCTAGTTAGTAGGAAAAGGTCAGTAGAAGGGTGTGGTTTAATGTCTTCACCTATAGGTAAACTGACAGGTGGAATGTGAGTTAATACGCCCACAAAACAGCCTGTCTAACAGGATCCAAGTTCCTTGTCAGAGCTCTGAAGAGGGTATTTAGACAAGCTTATAATGATTCTAAGATAAGGTGGTGTTTTTCCATCTCAATAGAAAACTGCTTTAATTTAAAAATGTGAAATCAAGTATGTTTGAGTCCATATTACTAATCAATAAGTTAAGTATACTAAATAATAACTATTTCTGGAAAATTGAATTAAGACCCATTTATGGTATTTCCTCAGATATAGTATGTTTTAGTAACTACTGAGACTAAATATAGATAGTTCAGTTTTATCCTATTTTCACAGACTTGTTTATGGAGTACATGTTAAGAAAAAGAAAATTCTTTTTAAAGTTGTGTTGTATGTAACTGTTGGTAATTATACTACTTAAGGTAGCCTGTGAACTTCAATTAAGCCTAAGTTTTAATATAAAAATATACTAATATGAAAAGCCCAATAATATAAGAGCCCAAGTATATAATAGCTAGTATCTAGTACTTTCAGAAACCTAAATAAGCAAGAGTGAATAAACCAGACACTCTGAATTTTAAAAGATAATAACTCACTTTTAAATTAAAAGATTCTCAGTAATGAAAGTTGTTTTAAGTAAAGGAAAAGGCTTTATTTTGGGGCCCTTTTTTTTTTTCCATCCAGTAATTAAATATCCTAAACCTACAAAGTCTTTACCCAGGAAAAACCTACACTAATGCAAGCAGGTAATATCAACAAAAATCTATAGAAAGCGCACAATTCTCAGGAAGATGGCCTGTGGCAGGGGAGGGGCAGCTATCTCTTACAGTTTTGGAAATATTTCTTTATAACAGTTTTATGAAGATGTCTTAACACCTATAAAAGATGAGGCCTAACCTTATCACTGCTACAGCTAAAGGAGATTTTAATGAGGCTGCAGTACTTATAAAATATGCTTAACAGAGAAAAAAAACCTCTTGAAATACTTTCACTGCTTTCTCTGAAAATTACAGTTTATTTTTTTAGTATAGTTTATTGACTGGGGAGAAGGACCTGGCAATCCACTCCCAAGGCAATCCTGAAACAGCCATTGAAAACCCTATGAGGGTCGCTATGAGTGGGATATTGACTTGACAGCACCTAACAACAACAACAACATATTAACTGATGGTATACATATTAATGAAGACCCTTAATTAAAATAATTAAAATTATTTTTTGTTTTCACTCATTTTTTTTAAGCTTGTACAACTTTTCTTTATCCACATAAAACAAAAATTATAAGTAAGGAATATCCCTTTATAAGTAGGAATGTGGGTCAAGGCAAAAACTAAACATGAAGAAAATAGAGTAAAACTAGAGGGGGAAAATCCTCAAAAAAGCAGTAAAGAGCATTCAGGATAGTGGTATATGGGGACTCTTAGAATAATTCAAATTATACTCAATTTTTTCCCCTCCTTTTTAGGAAGCATATAAACTTTCTTGAAATGAAGAAAAGTTAAAATGACTTCAATTTTTGAAGGATACACTTGTAATTATTATCCAGAATAACTCATTACCCTCAGCTTTTAGGCTATTAATTTATAGTATACAGTTGTTTCCCCAATGAAACAGCTTTAGATTAATCACAAAATGTCAAGCCATTTAACCTTTTTTTTCCGTAAATTATTTCCTTCAAATTATAAAACACTTCTCTTGCTCTCTTTTGGACTTTGATTTGTTTACAGATTTCTCTGTGGTATTTAATAGAGGACTAAATCCTGCACAATTATCTGACAGAACTCTGACTAATGCTAAGCAGATTGGGGATAGCACTTGATGGTAAAACATGTTTCTGCATTTTGACTGTATTTATGCTTAAGACACAACAATGAAAACAAAATCTTAACTTATTCTGTTTCATCTTACATTCTTCTTTGAGAAAATATAGAATCATTTGTCTTTGATTTAATTATTCTTAAAAATGAAAAGCCATACACTCATGAGAGTTCTATAATAAAAATCATTCTATGAGGATAAATTACTCATTCATTAACTTCTAAGGAATTCTTAAAAGAATTTCTGGGTACATAATCTCTTCTGGCTCTAAATAATACCTCTGGATTATGGAAAACATTAATTGTTAAAAGACTATTCTCATAGAATAGACATTTATATTTATACCTGATCCAAAAGTCAAGAATCTATGAAACTATGCTTGCAAAGATAACTTTTCTGCAAAATCCCAAAGATGAATAAAGATGATACTACAGAGATTACCTTTCTAAAGGCCTTAACACAGTCTCTAAACACTTTTCATCACCTTACAATGAAAGCTATCCCAACCAATAGGAACTACAAATATGTGGAATATAAGCCTGATTTTACTGTAGTCTATGTGAGCAAATGAGAGGTAAAATCCATCAAAATAAACGTATTATTACATGGACTTGGACATAACATTGGGCAAATTACACTTCAAATCAAATATATAAAGTAAAATACTTCCATAATCTTATAAAAACAGCCCACAAGGCAGATACTTATCCAATGCTCAGATCCTTTGTAAATGTTCACCAGTTCTTTTATTAAAACTGGATGCACCTATGGGGGCTAAGGTAGCATAAATCTTAAAACTACATAAAAAGTTTAATCATTTATCTTCTACTAAAATTACACAACATATAAAACCATTAAAAATAAAAAACCTTGAATATTAACAATATTTACTTATACTTTGTGAGCTTTTCAATGAAATTTACTTCTCCACAATGAACTGCAATAGTCCCTTTTTCCAAACTTAACGAAAGCAAGGTTTCTCTGATACAAAGGCCGGACTTTTTACCTGAGGTAAGGATTCCCTCCCTACCTTCCCCAAGAAGCTGGGTGTTCAAAGCCTTTCTTCTCTGTCCTGCATCCTCTACTTCTCCACTATTGTTGTTGTTGTTGTTAGGTGCTGTCGAGTCGAGTCCAACTCATAGCGACCCTCATAGGGTTTTCAATGGCTATTTTGGGATTGCCTAGGGAGTAGGTTGCCACATCCTTCTCCCATTTTTGCGGTGCTGGGAATCAAACCCAGGACCTCAGAGACTGCAGTGCAGTGCTCTACCAACTGAGCTAAATCCCAGCCCTCTCCACTGTTAGTCAACACAAATTATTTCAACCTGAAGGAAGGCACTCTTCCCTTCTCGAGCTAGCACTCTCCTCTTTTCTTCAGAGCTAGATGCTGTGATATTGCTATTTCTATTTCTTCAACTTTGTTTCATTAAATTTGAATTTTTTATTCTCCTCTATCACTCTATGAAAAATTGATTCTTACCAAGGTCACTGATGACAATCATACTGAAATATTCAGTGGTCACTAAATCCTTAGCATCCTTAACTTCTCCCTGGCATGTGACACTTTTAGAAAATCTTTCCTCATCTTGCTTTTATGAGATTGTCCTTTTGATTTTCCTCTTACCTCTGATTCTCTATATCCTTTGTAGACCTAACTTTATTCTCTTAAACATCAGCAATGCAAAACAAAAAAAAAAATTTTTTGTATATTCTTCAAAGCCGTGAAGCCTGTGGTGAATTCCTTTAGTTTTTGACACCTAGCACATGCAGTTTGATTATTTTGTAAGACTAAAGTTTGGGGAAAAAAGAAAAAAAAATAGAAAACTATGGATTCAAATGCCTTAAAATGACACCAACTTCCAGTCCACTCCTCTCCAAACTATAGATTCTAGTCGTATCTTTATTTAGATGTCTGATATTTTCCTGCTAAAAATACCAGGATTGCCTTTTCTTTTTATTTATTTATGTATTTATTTATTTATTTATTTATTTATTTATTTTTTAAGGTACTGGGGGTTGAATCCAGGGCCTCACATGTGCATGTTTTGCAAGTGCTGGACAACTGAGCTGCACCCCTAGCCCATTTTTTCACTTTTTGAGACAGGGTCTCGCTAAGTTACGCAGACTGCCTCTGGTCTCGAACTTGCGATCCTCCTGCCTCCGCCTCCCGAGCCTCTGGGATTACAGGCGTGCGCCACCATTCCCGACTTAAGTTAAACATTTTGAAAATAATTAAATTTCTTCATTTGTAGGCAATAAATAATTTAAAAATTTTCCATATAGTAATTCAAGAGACAATAATCATATATGGTGTAAAAATTTTAGACAGAAATGCAAGTTAAGTTATAATACATCCATTATACCATTTTAAAGGTTTTATAAAAATAGCACTTTAAAGTAAAAACCATCCCAATCTCATTTCCTACCAAGAGAAAATTTGTAACGTGAAGTAACCTATTTGCATTTGTAAAAAGAATGTAAAAATCACAGGAAGGAACTGCAAGTTTGATTCAGTGGTAACAGGAGTATGTTATGACATAATAGGGCATATGGGCTGGGATTTAGCTCAGTTGGTAGAGCGCTGCACTGCAGTCTCTGAGGTCCCGAGTTCAATTCCCAGCGCCACAAAAACGGGAGAAGGACCTGGCAATCCACTCCCAAGGCAATCCCGAAACAGTCAGCCATTGAAAACCCTATGAGGGTCGCTATGAGTCGGATACCGACTCGACGGCACCTAACAACAACAACAACAACAACAGGGCATATGGTTTTAGAGATTCCTTACACCATTCTTTCAAATAAATAATATTTTAGTGGAACATTTCAGAAGACAGTGAAGTTAAAATCTCTTGATTTAAAAAGTAATGCACAACGGTTTAGAAAATGTGAATGTTAAAACAACACTGGATTTTAGAGCTGGAAGCTCTTTGTCACCTGAAAAGACTACTACTGAAACCAATACTGGTTGTCACTAATACAACCAATTATTAAAGGGAAACCAAACTAAATTTCTGTGGGACAGCTGAGAGAAACATTTAGTCATTTCATGGCTTAAAAGATACTCTGCTTTAAACTCAGTAATATTAGCAAGACAAAGAGCTTACCTGACTACTGGTTTCACTTATGGCTTCTAGGAGTTTTTCAACTGCTGCCTGTAGTCGAGAGCTAATGTTCAGCATAAGTTCTTCATTTTCAGGGTCTATTTCAGTTCCAGCAAAACCACTCCTCACAAGCCTTTGTGACAGCTCTGTTCCTTCCTCATTTACTTTTGACCACATGCTACTGTCATTTCTTGGCATATCACTTCCAGAATAAGAGGGGATAGATTCACCTGTAACTAGAATAACAGAATGTTAAAGGTATACATTAATTGCAATTAATATTTACACTTTAAAGTTACAAAATCAAGTCAAAACCTGAAATCATTGAAATTACAAGCTCTTTTAATATAGCATTGCAGCAGAATAAAATATGCAAATGCACAATGTAGTATTATTGAATAGCCAAATAAGAATGATAATGATAATGTTTTGCCAACAGGACTTTGCAGAAATTAATATTTGGTTTATTTAGTGTGTGTGTGGGTGCATGCATGTGTATAATTTTTGATGAACATTTGTTTTGTTCTTTGGTGCTGGGAATGAAACCTAGGACTTTGCACATGCTAAGCATGTACTCTAATCACTAAGCCAAACTGCCACCCTGATAAACTTTTTTTGTTTTTTGAGACATGGTCTCACTATATAGTCAAGGCTGATCTTGAATTCCTGTTTCAGCCTCCTGAATGCTGGGATTATAGGCAAATGACACTACACCCAGCTTCTGATAAAACTTTTAAGGTAACTTTGAACAGGTATTTGCCAAATGTCTAGCATATAGGGTCTGCTAAAGTAATGAGGAAACATAGGTGACAAGATCTGGTTCCTATGCTCAAGGACTATACAGTGTAATAAGAAAATAAACACATAAACAAAAATCTATTGTTATCGGGGTAATTCTAGGTGTGCAGAAAAACAATACATGCTCACATCTGTTTAGAGCAGACCTATACTGGGCAGTATATAACTTACTCTGGTAACACAATAAAAGGTAACAAGATAATTTTGTAGTGTGCTTCTTTTATAAGAGGAATATTAGAAAGAAGGTACACCGATGAACAATCCTAATTAAATTATGGATATTATGCACACTATTGACACTATTAATACTTCTTGTGTAAGGAAAATTGAGTCTACACAGGCAGAAGATAAGCTTTGAAAGTGTTTTCTTTAAAGTAAAATCAGGTTATTCATCATTGTCATCTAATATAACACTCATCCATGGTAGCATGCTATAACCCAACAATGAAATCTCCCTAAGAGAAATTATCTATTCCTTTATTACATTAGTACATAGTAGTTATTACTAACTGTACAAAGTTAACAAAGCAAAGGAATCTTTAACTCTTAAAAGTACTTAGAATAAACATTGGTTTGACATCTTTACCTATAATAAGAGCTCTTGATCAACTCATTTTGGTAAAATAGCTGTTGGCACATGAAGTTCTATCAATCTCCTACAGTAATGAAATCATAGCTTCAGAAACAAGATCTGAATTAAGCACAATATTCACTAAACACCTCTTTTGTACAAGGCACTGCTGGAAGAGTCCAACACTACATTCTAGGACATGATTTTAAATGTTTGCTCACACACATAAGTTTGTCTAATTCTTAGTGTAATTTAACAGCTAATACAATTTTTACTTTGTATTTTATTCTCCAAATTAAAAACAAAACTACACTGGTATTTTTGTTATCTCAGGTATTCAAAACAGAATGTTTTGACATTAGGGACTAATACTTTATAAATATTTTGGTTCAAAATGATCTTGGAATACAAAATGATATACAAAGTACACAAAAAGTACAGTATAATGTATATTACAATATTACTGAATCAAATTAATATAGTCTAGAAAAATAAGTTATATATTTGAAGAAGCTATGAAAGGAAGAAATTGTAGTTTTTAGTTGGTGATTCAAAAAACTAAAAATACCTACGCCATACAGCATCTTTATTTGAGGAATTAAAAGCACACTAGTTACATTTTCTTTCTCATGAGACAGGACATATCTGAGGCAAAGAGAAACATCTCACATGACAGGAACTCTAGGCTTTATGGAGCAAAAGTATACGAAGTGGGAATGAAGTAGGGGAAAGAGGTAAAAGAAGACGGCCGAAAAGTAGGCTGAGTCCAAGTTTTTATTGCTCTTAGATTTCACAGAAACTCTGGGGTTTTTGCTAAACAACAGAGAGAATAAGTCATTTTATGAGCAGGAAAATAATATCAAATCTGTGAATTAGGAAGCAACTTGTATAATGCAGAGGAAAGGTAAAGAAAAGACTGCTTAAAAAGCTATTTCAAGCCAGATGTGGTGGCACATGTCTGTAATCCTTGCACTTCAGAGGCTGAGGCAGGAGGAGGATGAATTTGAGTTCCAGACCAGCCCAGGCTACACAGTGACACCTTGTCTCAAAAATCCAAAAAAGGCTATTTTAATAATTCAGATGAGAAGTGATAGAATATAAAATAAGATGGTAAGGTTAAGGGCAGGTTGAGAAAGGACACAAGTTGGGGAAGATTGAAAATAAAAGACAAATTGGGAAGAAAAGCAAAAACTGACTTTGGGGTTCCAGCTTAGATGATTCTGAGATCACAGGATTCATTAAGAAAAATACTAAAAAATCAGAAGGAAGTATATATACTAGGCATGAAAAATGATTAGTCTTAAGTGTTAATGGGATATGTGGAGATATATATACTTACAATTTTGGGTCTGTAGACTTAGCAGTCATTTGTAGAAAGGTGAGAATTAAAACACTGGAAATGGATACATTTGTTTTAGGAGTAATATTTAGTGAGAAAAGGAAAATGAAGGTGGAACCTCTGTATATCATAAGCTAACAAAAGAAGTTGCATAAAAAACATCAGAGATAGAAAGGAGAAAGACACTTAGAAAACATGAAAGAACATTCCAAAAGGAAAAATTGTAATGATGTCACTTACTTGGAAAGACAAACAGGCAAGGACTGAGAAAATGCCATGGATTTGATGAATGGGAAATCAGTATTGTCCTCAGAGAGAAGAGCATTGGTACTCTAAGAATAGAAACTAAAGCTAGTGAATGCAGGAGTTAGTCTCTTCTCTCACTGTCTATGCTGATATGTAACTGGGGAGAGGCAAAGTTGAAAACAAGCAATACTTTGTTTTCTTTAAACAGTATGAAAATTGCAACATGTTTTATAGTATAGAGAAGCAACCAATGTTCTGGGACCAATGGCCCACACCTATAATCCCAGCAATTTGGGAGGTGGAGGCAGGAGGATCACAAGTTTGAGGCCAGAGGCAGCAAACATAACTTAGAGAGACCATGTCTCAAGACAAAATAAAAAAGGGGTTAGGGGTGTAGCGCAGTGCTAGAGCACATGCAAAGTATGCCTTCAGCTCCCTAGATCATAAACAGAGAGAGAGAGAGAGAGGGAGGGAGGGAGGGAGGGAGGGAGAGAGAGAGAGAGAGAGAGAGAGAGAGAGAGAGAGAAAGAAGAAGCAATCAATAGTGAGGAAAAGATTGAAGATATTGTGTATTGTTGTTGTTAGGTGCTGTCAAGTAAGTGTCAACTCACAGTGACCCTATGTACAACAGGCAAAACATTATTGTTAGTGCTCCTCTGCCGTTCGTAGGGTTTTCAATGGCTGACTGCATTTTGGGAGTGGGTTGCTGGTTCCTTCTCCCAAGCCTACAGCACCTGGTATTCCCAGGTACTAACCAGACCTGACCTTGCTTCACTTCTGAGATCTGATGGGATCAGATGCCACGGCGGTATAGCTGTAGGAATACTGTGTATACACGGGAGTAAATTTCAAGCACAAAATACAGAAGATGTAAAACAAAGCCCCTTATATAGGGTCACAGAATGTTAGTTTTTGGGAACGGCTGATAAAAAACAGGCACTAGGCTGAGTGTGGCAGTGTACACCCATAATCCCAGCAACTCATGAGGCAGAGGCAGGAGGATCATAAATTCAAGGCTGGAGGCAGCCTACATAACTCAGCAAACTCTGTCTCAAGATAAAAAAAAAGGAGGGGCAGAGGCTGGATAGGTGCAGTTCAGTGGATGGTTGCAGTTCAGTGGCGGAGGACTTGCAAAGTATGTATGAGGGCCTGGGTTCATCTCTCCAGTGCCATCAAAACAACAACAACAACAACAACAACAACAGATAAAAAAAAAAAAAAAAAACCAAACAAACCAAACCCAGGCACTAAAGCATCTGGAAAAGACAAAGATGTCAACAAACTTAATATGTTTTATTAGTAACATTTAATAGGGGTATAATTCAGTGGTAGAATGCTTGCCTAGCATGTGAAAGGCCCTAGGTTTAGTTCCTAGTACCTTAAAACGAAAACCAAAACAAACCAAAAAACCCAACAGCATTTTGAAGATATAAATTATCTGAAATAATCTGGATATGTTCTACTGAACAAACAGTTTTTATTCCTATGAAATAAAGCAATGGAAAAGAAATCAAGCTTACAACTTATTCATAATAACCAGTCTTGGGGGAAAAAATCTGAGGATAGTGTAAACAAGCAGGGCAATTTTACAACATGCAAATAGAAATCTCAGAATGGCCAGTTTGGTGAATAGAATCAATTCAGATAGAAGCACTCAGATCTTTGTTGTAAACACAGACAATCATGGTTATTCAAGTCTTTTAGTCATGTACTTTATGGATTATATCTTTCATTCCCTGTTAGAAAACAATTTAAACTTAGATTAAAGCAGAGTGAGCAATATGATAGTCTTCTCTGCCTCAATCATTCTCTGAAGATCTATGAAGCATCAACTGGAAACAATTACAGTGTAGTCTGACTCTAGGATCTGACAGATAAGAAAATTTTAATAAAAATCCAGAAGACTTGCTGGGCATGGTGACACATGCCTGTAATCCCAGTGACTAGGGAGGCGGAGGCAGAAGTATCACAAGTTTGAGGCCAGAGGCAGCTTGAATAACTTTGTGAGAGCCTGACTCAAAAATAAAAAAATGGGTTAGGGGTGCAGTCCAGTGGTAGACTACTTGCAAAGTATGTGTGAGGCCCTGGGTTCAACCCTCAAGTACTACAATAAATAAATAAATAAATAAATAAATAAATAAGAAAGATCTGGAAGACTTCAGAGATTTGCTCAAGGTCAAAGTGAGCCAGAAAAGAACCAAGGCTTTCTCATTCTTACTCCAGCATTCTTTCAGTAAGGGCTTCCAAAGAAGCTTCCTGGCCTCCTACGGGGGAGGGGAGAATTTGACCCCTCCACTATCACAGTGCAGTCCTAAAGAAAAATTTTCTTTTACTATAACATGGGGATCTCATTTTTATGAACAGATTTAATATTCACTCAGGTTGAAATGGTTTCACCTTGGCTCAAAATTTCCTTCTAATTTCATAAGCTAGTTTACTCTTATGAGGGAGCAAACATTAGCAAATCAATTATTATTTTTTTCAAGTGCTAACAAGTCCATACATGTATAAAATCTAAACGAGTTCATACTTGAAGGCTGAAAATAGATCATAAGGGTTACTTACAACAAAAAGTCATATATAAAAACTAAAAAGTAAAAGTCACTTTATAGATTAAAACTTTTTCTATTATGTCAAATAAAACATAAAAGAAACACACCTTTTTTAAAGGTGTGTTTTAGTTTTTACAACAATGCCTCCACTAAAAATATAAAGGAATGTCAAACTTCTGTATACTGAGAACATAATCAATATTTTAAAGCCAGTGTTTCCATCAAGGTTTATGAAAAACTTAAATATTTTATATAAATTCTATTAATCCAATATATCCTTCAAGATGCAAATGGATTTGTAAGTGTCCCTGAATAATACCGGTGGTCATACTAATTTTATTAGCAAGATTATGCTAAACATAAAGATTGAGTTAAATAAATGCAAGGTGCACATTATAACCAAGGATGCTGATAATAGCAAAATTGTCTCTGATATAATATTCTATACCCTATATTTCTTTCCTGTGGAAGTGAGTGGTGTGCTGAATATTTTAGCAACTGTATTGAGAAATATCTATGAGAACTGCTAACAAAAACGCACAAAATAGCTGACAGCAAAGGTACATGCTTGCAATCCCAGTAGCTCAGGAGGAGGAGGCAGGAGGATCATGAGGCCAGAGGCAGCCTGCACAACTTAGTGAGACTGTCTCAAAATAAAAAATAAAAAAAGGGGATGGGGGGCAGTTCAGCGGTAGAACACTTGCCTAGTATATGTGAGGCCCTGGGTTCAACCCTAGTACTGCCAAAGGGGGAAAGGAAGGCACAAAGTATTTTTGTAATCTACAGAACATTCCTCAGAGTGTCTTTTTGATTATAGGAGTCAATCTAGTTTAGGTCTTAACAATAGAACAAAATTCCTCTCTAGATAAGTAAAACCAGTTAATTGTTTTAAAGCATAATTTGATAAACACTTCTACAAGTTTTAAATATTTTAAAACATTACCTAATTCTTCTCTATGCATCAAAAGCCACATATAAAAACAACAGCTTTTGATTGAGAGCTTAACCAAGAAGGAAGCTACCAGTAATTTTGAAAAATATTTCTACCAAGTTTGAAAAGAATGAATTTGAAAAGATATTTTAAAAATCAGTATAATTTCAGCTCTCGCTTTGCTATAAGCAGTTTTTAAATTATCTTTGAACTCAACTAGGGTGTTTTTAAGTCAATTTTATTTAAAATTCCAAATGAAGCTTTTCCCCTGAATTTAGAAACACAACTGGCCAACTTGTAATTAGGCAAACCTTCTGTAATTGGGATAGTTTCTTCTCATTTTTCCAAATGAGGCTTAACAAACCAAATACTCTCAAAAATGACAAAAACTGGCATTTTAGAAGATCTGCCTCTACATGTGGAGAAGTGCTTGGGTATGGAATGGTAGTGAATTATAGGCTGGATCTTCTAATCCAAGAATCTAGACTCTACCTTTTTGTATCTGATATAAACTTTCTCTACTTTTGGTTTACTGATTTCTTCTCCCGCAAGGAATAAGACACTAAGAAAACGAGACTGGAAGTGAGCAATGTAATGATAAGAAATTGAAAGAGAAGCCCAGCCTACATAGCTACAGGAAGAAGACAGAATTAGGAAGAGGGCTATGTTATATCAGGACTTAATTTCAGGATCTACACATATGATACACTGTCATATTTCAAATCATTTTTCCAAAAGGAAGAAAGGACTTCACAGAGGGGTAGTCCAAAGATAAGATCACAACTTTTTTTTATTTTTTTTGTTTTAGTTTTTTGGCACTACTGGGATTTGAACCCAGGGCCTTGCACTTTGCAAGTGCTCTACCACTGACCTGCACCTCCAGACCAGTTTTCACTTTTTATTTTGAGACAAGATCTTGTTAAATTACACAGGCTGCCTCTGGCCTCAAACTTGTAATCCTCTTGCTTCCACTTCCTGAGTTGCTCGGATTACAGGTATGAGCCACTGTGCTCAGCAAACCTTTGATTTGTTACAGACTTTTTTGTAACCAGCTCAAAGGGCATGTGAAACTGATGCTATATTCCTAAAATCTCTTCATTTTAACCTTTCCTTAGTTTATAGGGTGGTCATAAGAGTCCAGAGTGGACGCTGTGGCGCATGCCTGTAATCCCAGTGGCTTAGAAGGCAGAGGCAGGAGGATTGCAAGTTCGAGACCAGAGGCAGTCTGCATAACTTAGCGAGACCCTGTCTCAAAAAGTAAAAAATGGGATGGGGGTGCAGCTCAGTCGTCTAGCACTTGCAGAGCATGCAAGTGTGAGGCCCTGGGTTCAACCCCAGTACTGGTAAAAAAAAAAAAAAAGAGTCCAGAGCAGTGATGTTGAATTCATCAGTGGGGGAATGAAAGAGTCTTCCAGTTTATGTAAGCACAGTACTGACACTGGGTATGTATGATGACAACACTATGACATTGATAAGCAAATGCTATATAATAATGGTAGAAGAGCAGCTTTAGTGTGTTTCTGTTTGGAGGTCCATTTATTGGAAAACACATGAATATTCTCTCTTCTGTATTTTCCACACATGGCACTCAGGAAAATTTGTTGTTGATGATGATTATTTCAATAGCATATGAAACCATTACCTCTTGTATGTTCCTCTTGGACACATGGCTTTGTAGATGTCTCTGCTTCCGACCTCCAAATCAAGCTGGTGGATGACTGGCCTTTACTAGATCTATCTAGAATACCAAGGACATGGCGGCCAATTGTTTCTTCAACAGCTGCTGTTGTCTTTACAACTTCTAAGAGGATCTTCAGAAGTCTGTTATTAGCTTTCTGGAGTGCATACCTGCACAGATAAAGAGTTATTTATTAAAATGTTTAATCTTTTTAAAGCAAACATTTTGCTAACAGCCCACAAAAAAGCACTATAAAATATGTGATTAGAAAAATATCACACGATCTCTATTAAAAAATATATAATAGCACTTAAAATAAAGTGCTTCCTTTTACTTATAACTGTATTACAAAAGGACTTGTTTTCTTCTAAAAGCCTTAGCCAGTTGAATGACAATCTTTTTTATTAAATATGCATCTGATTGACCCAAAAGAAATCAAATAACTAAACTCTTAGCTTAGGAAAAAATTTTAAGGAGACATAAAATTTAAGTTTGAAGAAGTGTGTTAATACCCAAGCATATGTAAGCTGTTGAGCTGATAATACTGTTCATCGTTATTCATATATATATTTCACATTTCATTTCTTTATGGGTCAAATAACATACTTAATGGGGAGAAAAAAGCTGTAGTATTTCTATAACTTAATAGTGATGAAGTGGATGTTTAAGTTACAAAAAGCAATAGGTAAGGACCTGTTTTTATAAAGGTCTATAGTGGAATTTCAGTCTGCTAATAACAGAGGGAATATGATAGGTTGTTTTTTATTATATGTGGTCTAGAGACAAAAATATTTTTAGTTACACACATCACATTCATTTCAGCCAGGAGGAAAAAAAATCCCTAAATGACAGCATCTCTTTTTTTTAAAAAATTAGGAAAATACCGTTAACTCCCTCCAAAATATCTCAGGACTCAGAAATAATCATTATTAATACTTTATTGCCTAGACTATCTCCCCACCATCTCATATACATTTTAAAAAGAAATTGAGATCATCCTGGACAAAGTGTTTTTGTAAGCTTTCTTGCTATATCAAGAAATGTACTTCCATAAACGATGAGTCAAAGATTACCTGATTAATGTTTTGAATAACTAAACAGATCATTCATCCTAACAGTTTAATTCAACAGAAGGACTAGAATAGAAAACTTTATACTTAATACATGTAGACACAAAAAGTGACTTTCATGGCAAATGTATGCTGGCTTAACTGAGATTTAATTCTCAACTTTACAGTACATAAGATAACCAATAATCAGGTTAAATGATATTTATTTCACAGGCACATGATGTATCTATTTTAAGACAAGGTAATCAATAGAGACATCCTTTAGTATTTAGTAAGTCAAAGAGATGGTTCTGTTTTTGAATCTAGATCAAGTTCTCTGTTTAATCAAGAGTATTAAAAATAAATTCTAAATAATTTAATAGGAAGTATAGGCTATATTTCCTTAACTTTTACTGAAGTTTTGTTCAAGCCTCAAATTTCAGGAGTAGGATAATGTGAAAATGTTTCTAAGAGAAATAATTAATAAAATGGTAAAAAGAAAAGATGAATATTCATTTTATCAACACTTACTATAAAAATTCTTAAAAGTTAAACACTGCATAATTTGTAAGATATACAAAGTAGTGATATATAAAATAAACATTTTGTTTATTTTATATTGCCATGGTAACTCTAGTTTTCATACACTGTCTTTCTTGTTTGTGTTCCATACTGACTGTGTTCCATACTGATGATCCAATGGGGAAGCCAAAATCTTAGGGGCCAAATTCCTCCATGCAAGCTGAGGAAGGTTAGGAGGACACAAAAGGGTTGACAGTCACAGAAATTGGAAAAGGAGGAAATGAAGTTAGTAGATATTAGCTTAAATTTAAAATTAAAGAAATTATTTTCATTTGAACAAAATAAATTTTAAAACATTGAGATTAAAGGTCTTAATATTAATGTGGGCTAACTATTCTCATACAGTATCGAACATTTTTATGTTAATCTCTAAAAAATGAAAAAGTAAGGAAAAAATTTGCTGACATTGTATGATTTATTCATTTATAAAACTGGGATATGGCTGGATGCTGTTGTGCACTCCTGTAATCTCAGCAACTCAGGAGGTGGAGGCAGAGGATCCTGAATTCAAGGCCAGAAGCAGCCTGTACAACCTAGTGAGACCCTGTCTCAAAATAAAAAATAAAAAATGGGCAGAGCTGCAGCTCAGTGGTAGAGCACTTGTAAAGTATTTGCGAGGCCCTGGGTTCAACCCTCAGTATCTCAAACAAAACAAAATAAAAAAACCTCTAGGATATGGATTAAAAGAGTCTCCCCTGTTACACAATAAAGGCATGAAAGAAGTTAAGGGTGCATTCATAGTAATTTTTTCCTCAGCATAAACAAACCAGAGACAAGCTTATATGGAATGTATGTACATAAAGTGAAGGAAGAAACAAGAACTGAAGCTCACAAGTAGAATTGTTTTTAGGATACAAAATAGCATTAAGAAGAATAAAATTAATCAAGAAAGGCTCAATATCCAAATGATACTTAAATATTTAGAGTCAAGTATATGATGAATACCCAATAAAATTATATACAGAAGGTTTTTTAAAAATTAGTCTATTTAAAGATAAAACCTGATAATCCTTTATATACTACACATATATGGACAAGTTTCATACACAGATAATAATATGATTTTTAGGACAAAGTGCAAATATGTAAGATAAAAATAAAGACAAACAGATGATAACATTATATCGACCACTTTAATTCACTTTGCACTGAAAAAGTACACATTTTATTTACCTTTCATTGGATAGAATATCAAGAGGTACATCTTCAGGTTTTCTGTCCAATTCCTTTTCTTTAAACATCTGTTCCTCAATTTCCCCTTGGTTTTCATTTCCATCCTGTTTAAGTTTGTGCAAAGGTAGAGAGGATAAGACAGAAAGAAAACCTGTCATCTTGGAAAAAGCATGTCATTCTTCTATAATGGTATAAAGTGAAACAGAAACCTCTATACACAAAGTAGATTCTGCTTGAAATAATATTTAACTATATTTTATCAAGAGAGTAGCACTATTAAAAAAAAAAAGAAAACATTCTAGTGCACAGATAAAGGAATTTTAATGGGTTCAAACTAACACACGCTATATAGTGCGACAATGAAGTTTGTTAGGTTGCCCCTTGGTGGAACAACAGTTGCTGCTGTAGCAATGCCAGATTCAAATTACCTTAACTGGAATGCAAACCATTTTGACTCCACCTACCTTACATGTAAGCAATAATAGATATGTTAATCTCAATAACTATAGAAATACATCTCACACCAACAAGACAGACAGACAAATCCTACTGCAATGTTGATCCATTGCTCCTAGGTGGGCCAAAGTCCATACTACCTGTGTTTGCGTACTGCTGTTGCGCAGCTCACAACACAGCTTCTCTCTTCCAGCTAAAGACAGCTGCTTTAGTGCTTCCAGCTCCTCTAAAAGCACCCTCTCTCTCTCTGAAATCAGGTTTTCATTATCTATTGTGGATCTCTAAATAAGAAAAAAGGTCATGAGAGAATACTGTTTGCAATAGAGGTAAAGAACATTAAGCAGATTTCTTTTAACCCCTTAGGACCAAGAAGTCTTGGTTCTACCTATGATTCATTCCATTATAAGGGGTTAAAAGGCATATACAAACTTCAATGCAAAATTTGAAAATTTAGAAAAAAGTTAAGCTTAAATATTCAGGAATTTACAGGTCAATACTTTTATTTCAATTTTGCATTGAAAATTCAGAAGTCTGAATTCACAAAATGCAATGAAGAAAAGCAAAATTGATTTTTCCAAATGGTACATTTTATGTTCCAATCCCAATTTTCTATTATTTCATATTTAAAAGAATACATGTCAAAAATTCTGTGTTTCTCATTTTAGTTGTAATTTTCAAAAATAAAATCAATAAATTTGCTTTCATAACAATTTTCAAATATCTCTTGCTTTTCTGCAATAATTTTGTGAGTTTATTTTATACAGCAATTGACAAGAATATAGCTCCCAAATACCAAGGGATATTTAAATTTAGTCAAGAAAGGGATAAGAATGTTATATAAATTTGCATTTCTCAAATCAACAAGAAATGTTTTCCTAGAGAAAGTTCCAGAAACATGCTACTTCAGAAGATTTCCATTCATGATTAAAAAGGTGGATTAAAGATAGATAAAGGTAAGGTAAACCTTGCAGATGCTAACTGCTAGACTCAGAAGTATAAATGACTACAGAAAAAGTGATAGTAACTGCATATGCAAGCACCTCAGCACAAATTCCTTCTAAAACTGTTGAAGTGCTTCTGCTGTTTGGTCCATGATTTTTGCTTTCTTTTAAATTAACTTTGTAAAATGGGCACTGTGGAGCATATCTACAATCCCAGTAATTTGGGGAGTGGAGGCAGGAAGACTGCAATTTGGAGGCTAGAGGTAACCTGCACAACTTTATAAAAGTAAAAAAATTAAAAAAGGAGCTGGGGTGGTGCTCAGTGGTGGAGCACTTCTTTAGCATGTGTGAAGCCTTGGATTCAACCACTAGTACTAAAGATTAAAAAAAAAAAAAAAAAAAAAAACCAATAAACCAACCTCATAGCCATTTTTCCAGTCCTGAATGGCAATGAAATAAAATATAGGAATACAAGGTGGAATTAGGTGTACCTAACAAAACTCGACGGCACCTAACAACAACAACAAAAACAAAATATAAAACTGTTGGGCTAGAGGAGTATACTACTGATATTAAAATATTTGTATTATATTAAGATATTGGCAAAATAATTTTAACTTCTTAAAAAAGGTTACATAAAGAATACTGTTATTTAACTGGGGAGAAAAGGACTCTAAGTCCCATACCTGGGCTAATTGTCTATTAAGTCTTTTAATCTCTTCTTGCAGCTGTTCCTGGTCTTCTCGCTGTCTCTCCATCTGTCGCATGTGTGCCTGCCTCAACAGTTCTGTTGCTTGTTGATGTTCTTCATATTGTCGTACAAGTTCCTGCCTCATATCTTCCAACTGCTCTTCATTTAATATCAATTGTCTAGAAGCATCCATGTTTGATACCAACATCTCATCATGTACCTTTAATAGCAAAACAAACAAACAAACAAATAATTCAATTATACATATTTTGTGGAAATTTGTTGATATTTTAAATATGTATGAAAGAAATTCTAACCCTATAAAGCACCCGAGTTTTTAATTCTTAAATAAAAGGATAATTTTTCAAAAGGTATTATTAGTTTATTACTACTATATGTGCTATTTCCTAAAAGGAGAATTGCTATTGATCAGTCAGTTTACTAAATTTAATTCTAAAGGAGAAAAATAAAGACCCTCCAGATTCCTTCTACTTAATGAAGCTATAATGCCATTATTCCTTCTGACACTTTATGATGGAGAAATAATATAAATATTTATACCTTAAAATGTTTACCCATATGCTTTGTATTATGCAGTGGTCATCACATATTACAGAGAAGTATTGGATAAAAAATAATTTTTAATAAATTTTATTTGGAAACAAAAGGTTAATATATCAGTTTCTTCTACCTGTAAGAATTCAACTCCTTAGAATTCAACTCCTTAATGGGTCTCTGTAAGTACTTCAATCCCTGAAGAGAACTAATTAAATAAATCATTCTGCCTTGAACAGTTGCTAGTAAATTAGAGAGGTTTTCACGAACATTTCACAAATTTTGCATTCCACTAAGGGATGAGAGTTTTATTTGAATATCCCTCTGAAGGAAATATAACCTATCCTTAACATTAATAACAAATTTGAAATCAAATAATTTTAAGAGAAGTAAGATTTATTATTTTCTGTTAAAGGAAGCAAATAGTTGGGGTAATAGCTCTTTTTCTAATAGTAAAGAAAAAGAGAATTAGTATATACTAATAGCAATAAAATGCTTTGAACTGTTTTCTTAAATAGGTAGCTATTTTCTTATATGTTCTTATATTTAACAGAGCAAACCCTTTAGTCACAGATACTGTCAAATTATAGTATAACTAATCTTCAATGAGTTGAAACAAAATTAATGTAGATATAACTTACAATGAAATTTTATCATGTATAATGTCTGTAAGACAAACAAGAATATTATGAACCAGACTTGTTTTATTTAATACTAATTATGTCACTTAATCGTTTACCTTAATAAAACACAATAATGTGAATCATAAGTCATGACTGGACTTCATACTTTCCTTCTCCAGGAAGAAACACTACTAATATTTTTACAGTGAAGGAATTCACAACTTTTATGTTTTTATATTCAAAGTAGCATACTTACAGATTCTCTGACTATAAATGTTTTATCTTTGGAGAATATTTCTTCGGAAATGGTCAGCCCATGGTCCTTAGATTCTAGTATATTATCAATATCATCATTATTTGATAACAGAACTTCCTTTCCATCTTCTCCTAACTCTTTACTAAGTGGTTTAAACTCTTCTTTAAATTTCTTAAGATCAACATGACCTTGTGATAATTTCATTTCGTTAGAATAATGTTCTTCCTGCTGATACAGAGCAGGTACTTGTGTTGATGATGAAGTATTTTCTTTTTCCTCAGATATTCTAGACAGTTCAGTCTGTTGAGCAAATGCTACACTCATTGACACAATGACCTAAAGAAAAGAAATAAATCAACCAAACAAAAAAGTTTAGACTTATAAACAGCAGCTGGAATCTAAAAAGCAAGTTATTACTCAAAATTATATGAACTATAAAAAAGCCTGTTTTAATGGTTTTAAACAAAAAGAAATTCTGTGATTATGTGATACAGACATGGAGTCTCTATTTTATGGTGAGTTTAATGTCAAAGTATTTTACTACCTGTCTTTTAAAATAAGAAATATGTAAAAAGTTTTTCTTACAAGCCGGGTGCGGTGGCACAAGCCTGTAATCCCAGTGACTCAGGAGGCGGGGGCAGGAGGATCGCAAAATTTGAGACCAGAGGCAGTCTCTGTAATTTAGCGAGACCCTGTCTCAGGTGTCCAGCACTTGCAAAGCAAGCAAGTGAGAGGCCCTGGGTTCAACCCTGAGTACAGCAAAAAAAAAAAAAAAAAAAAAAATCTT
>VMDO01011971.1:30676-64420 GCA_007922755.1 Pedetes capensis | reverse complement strand
CTTAGGAATCCCCTAATGCCCTCACTGACTCCCTCTCTTCCTCCTTCACAACCCACATTTTAATACCATTTATTGTTTTCTTGCTTCTCTCCCCCTAGAGGACTAACTTCTTTAAGGGGGTTGCTGCTCTTTGTATTCCCGTCCTAAAAACTGCCTGCCTGCAGCTGTACCACTGTGGCATCAGATCTCGGAAGCTCAGGAGGGTTGAGCCTGGTTAGTACTTGTATGGGAGACAGCCTGGGAACACCAGGTGCCGTAAGCTTGGGAGAAGGACTTGGCAACCCACTCCCCAAAAAACAATCAGCCATAGAAAATCCTAGAATAGGGCTGGGCACAGTGGCACATGCCTGTAATCCCAGCGACCCAGGAGGCAGAGGAAGGAGGATCGCAAGTTGGAGACCACAGGCAGTCTGTAATTTAGTGAGACCTTGTCTCAAAAAGTAAAAAAAAAAAAAGGGGGGGCGTAGCTAGGGGTGCCCCAGTGGTCCAGCACTTGCAAAGCATGCCAGCGTGAGGCCTTGGGTTCAACCCCTAGTACTGGGAAAAAAAAAAAAAAAAAAACCTAGAATAGCAGAGAAGCACTGGCAATAGTGTTTTGTCTGTTGTACATAGGGTCACTATGAGTCAGACACCGACTCAATGGCACTTAACAACAACAAAAACTGCTTGGCACATGTTGCTGCTTGGCTCATCATGTATTTGTCGAATTAATGAAAGAACAAACAAATAAATGAAGACGTGCTCTTTGATTCACTAATACAACAATAATTCCCCACGCGTAATTCACTAACTTACACCTCAGCTTCATTTAAAACTTTCTCTGAACTAGAATTTCTCCAAACTGAAATCACTCATGTGCTCTCCACCACTTCTTCCAAATTTACCAAAGTCACTATCATTTCCTCCTTTCTCTGGGATCTTCCTTTCTGCCACATTCTAGATTTCATGCTCCTTAGAAGCAGGGTTAAGGGCCTCTCTCTCTCTCTCTCTCTCTCTCTCTCTCTCTCTCTCTCTCTCTCTCTCTCCCTTTTTTACTTTAAGTATTTGGTTACTTCTTTTGCGTCAGGTACTATACCTAGATAGGGAAGGGGTATTTTGGGGTTTGGGTTTTTAATTTATTGCTAATTCATTTAATTCTCACAATTACTTCCTGAGGTGAATACTAATATCCATGCTTTGGTAGACGAGAAGATTAGGTAACTTGCCTACAGTCTCACAGCTCAGGGGAGAGGAAGATATATTTGAACATAGGGCCGCCATATTCTGAAGGCATGCCCTTTTACTTTGTGATAGCAGGGGAGCAGCAAAGAATATTCTAGGCTGTATTCTGATTCTATGTTCTTTCTGTAATAAATCTGTTATATTTCACAGACCTGGGATATTGTTAAAACCACAGAAAAAGTCCATCAAAATGAGTAAAATTTATGTTTATTTAGAGATAGAGGCAAAGAAACTCCTGGCTTAAAATAAAATTTCATATATAAAAAAGTACTTTTGGCCAGGCATGGTGGCACAAGCCTATAATCCTAATGACTTGGGAGGCAGAGGCAGGAGGATCATGAGTTCGAGGCAAGAGGCAGCCTGCATAATTTAGCGAGACTCTGTCTCAAGACAAAAGATAGAAAAGGGGCTCTGGGGGCAGCTCAGTGGTAGAGCACTTGCAAAGTCTATACCAGGCCCTGGCTTCCGCACCCTAGTACCTCAAAAACTAAATAACTAAATAAAAAATAAATGAAATGAAAAGTACTTTTATTACCCATCCCCATGTTTGTGGTGCTTATAAACTGTGTAACACAACAGCAGGTGAATTCAGAGAGAGGGTGGTGGGCAGGGGCTGCACTGAGGAATGAAATCATAGAACCCCAGGCCTTATCACACGTGCCAGGTCATTTCAAAAAATATATTCAGGTCTCAGATCCTTTGACAAAAACAACTCTCATTTTCAAGAATAGGAAAAGTTAGGGAGTTTTTACATCTTCTTACAAGAAATTTCCATCCGCTGGCTTTAAATTTTACTTTTTTATCAAAAACATATCATGTTTTTATGTTGAAGACTTCCCAAGAAAATGAAAGCCATTTACTCACGCTCGGAATCACGGTTTTACTCTGACTGGGTGAATGGCGTGGCTCCTCCAACGCTTGCTAGAGAGAGGCACTGACACCCTTTAGATCAAAAGGAAATGATCGGCTACGACCTTCACTGATCGGGGGTTCTTCTATAGGAAACGGAAACACAGTGAGCCTACAATTCTGAGTATCAGCATCAGATTCGCATAACTACTGGGCAGAAGAAAAGAATGATCTGAAAGCCTGGCCCCTGCACACCAGGATGAGGTTTAAGGTTCCCATGTTTATATAATTCTTGAGTCTCTCTATAAGGAAAAGGAAGGTTACAAATACAAGCCTCATCCTGGGCACAAATATTTATCTAGAATAAGAAACAGAAGCATGGATGATAAATTTCACAAAACTGACAAACATAACAAAATCTCCCTGTCACACGTTTTGAATGAAGTGACACGTTTCTCTAATGCTTCCTTTTTCTGTATTTTTTTTTTTTTTGGCTGCATACTCTTTTAAGTCACTACTTCCTAAAACTAAAGTCTTTCAAATGCTATCTACAGAAAGAATGACAGTTATTTGTTTTTCTTTTATCTTGGTTAAAATTTAGTTTACCTTTCAATATTAATAGTTTAGAATGATGTATTGCAACTTCTCAAGGCAATGGTAACATCATGTAAAGTTTTAGGATTACTGTCAAATTTGGAGAAATCTCTATTAAGTATTTTTCATACAGGAAATATAAACTCCAGAAAAAATACCTGCAGACTGCCTTCGGACCCCATCTAGCTCAAAGCTTATTCTGCCGTTACACACATGCTGTCAATGTTAGGCTGTGGGGAAAGTGTTCTTGTCATAGTACATGTCAGAATTCAGGTGGATCAGCACAATGGCCCATAGGATTATCTCCAGAAGCCCCTCCGATGAGGAGGCAGCTACTAATAACTTACCTGTTCAAAGAAGTGACTGCAAAGCACATAAACAAATCCCACTGCTGCAGTCTGAATGTTTGTGTTGCCCCAAAATTCATACATTGAAATTATCACCCCCAAGGTTAGGGTATTAGGAAGTGGGGGTTTAGGGAGATGATGTCAGAACCCTCGTGGATGGGATTAGTGCCTTATGAAAGAAGCCAAGAATGACCTTCCCCGTCACCAGGTGAAGCCACATGGAGAAGGCATCCCAGGAGAGGGGCCCTCACAGGACACTGAATCAGCAGCCATCTTGATTGTGGACTTCTCAGCCTCCACAAATGTGAGAAATAAATGTCTGCTGTTTACAAGCCACTCAGTTCCCATTAATTTATTATAACAGCCCCAAAAGACTAAGGCACCCAGTGAACCCAGACTAAATACATTTATAAACCAACTTTCTCTTAGCCTACACCCCAAACTCCAATGGCCACTGTTTCTCTGCAGACCCTAATATATCATTCAAGCCACTAATTTTTTGGGGGGGAGGTGGGGGTAGGGCTAGTTACACAGCAATAACTAGAAATGTTAGGATTTTCAGTCTGTTTTCTGTGCCTTTATAAATATACCTCCTATTGAACTCAGTCATTAAAGATTAATTAGATTAAAAGAAAATGATAAATTTTTCTGATTCTGAGATTTTCTTTAAGAAAAAAAGACAAGCCGGACACGGTGGCACACGCCTGTAATCCCAGTGGCTCAGGAGGTGGAGGCGGGAGGATCGCAACTTCAAGACCAGAGGCAGTCTGTGTAACTTAGCAAGACCCTGTCTCGAAAAGTAAAAAAATGGGCTGGGGGCGCAGCTCAGTGGTCCAGCACTTGCAAAGCATGCAGGCGCGAGGCCCTGGGTTCAACCCCTAGTACCGCAAAAAAAAAAAAAAAAAAAAAAAAAGATGAACTACATTTCTAAACATCAGCATTATATGTCCGTAACATAACGCAGGAACATTCCCTGAGTCGGTGTTTGCTCACAGGTGACGCGTCTCGCCCAACTAGAAGCAGCAGAAATCGGGTAATTGGTGCAATGTTAAGGATGCAGCAGACACGTGAGGCTCTTCAGGGTGCAGGTGATCGGCGCGCCTCACTACACAGCTCTAGCGTGAGGAAGGAGGAAGGATTGCATTCCCTCAGCATCGCATCTCTCCCATGTGAATCGTGAAGCCAATATTAACAGAGTGGAACCAAAACCGTTATAGTTCGTCATCCAAAATGACATTTTCTTGGAAATGAGGGAAACTTCAAGGTTAGCCGCAGGAAAGTTCCACAGGCTCTATTTTGTTCCCAGAGTGCAGAACCAATTGAATACTGGTGCTGGTCTTCACAAGTGCCTAGGGATCATGACATCTTTGTTACTGTGCTTCCATTTTGACTGCTCTTTCAGGTAGTAGAAGTCCTCAAGGATTTTTTTTAATGAAGGGACAGAATGATCTATACAAGGCCTTGAAATCTGAGAGTATATGCAATGGCCACGAAATACAGAAGACCTGGTTGGCTATAAGGTTGCTCCCAACATTTCCCCCTAAAAACCCTGATATATTCTGTTGAATTCTGTCTTCTGATCTTAGACAGGATTTTAGTTCCTGCATAGGTAACTTGAGCCTGCAGCCGTAGGCCTGTGTCATCCGATCCTGTCAGATCTCAGAAGCTAGGCAGGGTCAGGTCTGGTTAGTACTTGGATGGGAGACCACCTGGGAACACCAGGTACTGTAGGCTTGGGAGAAGTACCCGGCAACCCACTCCCAAAAATCAATCTGCCATTGAAAACCCTATGAACAGCAGAGAAGCACTGACAATAGTGTTTTCCCTGTTGTACATAGGGTTGTTATCAGTTAGATACCGACTCAACCTCACCTAACAACAACAACATAGGTAACTTGCTTCTTTCTGCCTCAGTGCTCCTAAGATCTGTTTCCTATGTCTTTATAGTACAAAAATATTGGCATTAGCTTTCCTTGGACTATGTTACCTCCTCATTCAAGTAGTTTTTCAACTCAGAAAACCCTTACCGACTGAGGTCTTTAGTTGGTGCTGTTTTCCCATACGAATAACCAGGATTCCTAGGTTGAATCGTGACCACTGCTCCTGTATAGCTTTCCTTTCTACCTACACTGGCTTAATACCTTTAATCCTTCCTTCTGTATTCTGGGAACATTGCTTGGGCTAGTTCTTTAAATCACTGATTTGACATTCGACAATATTCTGATCTGCACTGGAGTTCTGTTATTGTGTCTTAAACTTCCTTTTAATGACTTATTTCTTGATATCCCCTGCCTTACTTATGCTCTGGTTGAGACACACTGAACTCTCAATTCCTCCAAAGTTTAAGGTTCACTTCCCCTCTGTAGCTTCGCGCACACGGTGTCCTTTCACCCAGAGCACCCCTGCCCTGCCACTCTACAGGTCCCTGGGGTCTGAGCTGCTGCATCCTTTCACTCAGGAGGCCAGCCAGGACTTCCAGCATGGCTCAGGGGACCTGGTGCTTCTCTTGTGCCCTGCCACCCCGTTACCACACACACCGTGCCACACTGTCAGTGACAGCTCCCTTGTCTGGTGCCTCACTAGAGACTGCGGGGAAAACCCCATGGCGAATTGACTCAGCGCGATATCCTAAACCCCAGCGCAATTTCCAGCACATGGTAAATACTCAAAACATGCTTTTTCCTGCATTGTCGCTCCCTTTTGATCACTTCCAATTGACTTTTTTAATCTTAAGAATTCTCAAGATGGGTGCGGTGGCCTATGCCTGTAATCCCAGGGGCTTGGGAGGCGGAGGCAAAAGGATCAGCAGTTCGAGACCAAACACAGTCTGGGTAATTTAGTGAGACCCTGTCTCAAAAACTTAAAAAATGGGCTGAGGGTGCAGTTCAGTGGTCCAGCACTTGCAAAGCATGCAAGCGCAAGGCCCTGGGTTCAACCCCTAGTACTGCAAAAAAAAGAAAAGAAAAGAAAAGAAAAAGAAAAGAAAAAAAGAACTCTCTTGCCAGAGACTGTGACACACGCTTGTCATCCCAGCTACTCAGGAGGCTGAGGCAGGAGGATTGCGAGTTTGAGGCCAGAACCTGCTTAACTTAGTGAGACCCTCATCTCAAAATAAACAGATAAATTAAAAAATAAATAAATAGATAAGGGGCTGTGGAGGCAGCTCAGTGGAAGAGCACCTGCCTAACATGTTCAAGGCCCTGAGTTTCATCCCCTAGTACTGCAAATAAATAAATAAATAAATAAATAAATAAATAACTTCTCTTTACGGCTCTGTGCTTTTATTCACCAGTGGCGCCAACGCCGTCCTTCAGGAAGACAAAGCGCTTCACTCTTAGAGATCTGCCTTACTCTGCCGCGCTCACATGCCTGCTCTCGTCCCCCTGGTGGACGGCATGTTTTATAAGCTTCAAGTTTCTCCTCTTCCTCCTCCTCACCCTCACCCACCAACAAAAGAAAGAAACCCAGACTCAGTGATTGCCAACAGACGCACATGGCACATCGTAATTGCCCTCGGCCTCCCTCTTTGTCTACCTGTTGCAATGTCAATTTCCTTTAAGAGCTAATACAGACTGCTGTGCACAACTCCTACCTCCGTGCCGTCCCCAAGTCCTGTGCTCTTCCAGATAGAAAGGAGACGTGTGTCATGTTCTCACTCATATGTGGGAGCTGAATCAAAATGAAAAGAAGGAAAAAATCCTATACAAGAATCGGAACATAATAAAAAGCTAAAGTCAACTTGTGCCTGCAGCCATAGCCCTGTGGCATCCAATCCTGTCAGATCTCAGAAGCTAAGCAGGGTCGGGCCTGGTTAGTACTTGGATGGGAGACCACCTGGGAACACCAGATAATGTAGGCTTGGGAGAAGGACCCGGCAACCCACTCCCAAAAATCAATCTGCCATTGAAAACCCTATGAACAGCAGAGAAGCACTGACAATAGTGTTTCCCCTGTTGTACATAGGGTTGCTATGAGTCGGATACTGACTCGATGACACCTAACAACAACAACAACAAAGTCAACTTAGCGGAGAAGGGACAATTTAGGGAGCAGAAAGAACGAGGGAGGGTTCTAGCAAAAGGAAGAGATGACAGGAGAAGAAAGAAGGGAGAGGAACAAGGAAGACTGAGGAATGAGAGAGGGCGACCTCAAAGTAAACAGCCCAACTTTAATAGTTCTGGAAATAATTATAATAATACCAACAATACCAAAGGATGGTAATAATACAAATGGGCTAGATTATTCATGTAATACTACTGACAATGTAAAAAGATAGATCACTACAGAAGAAGTTTCGACCTTAAACATAATTGGGATCCAAGGATATATAGAAAAATATTCCCACAAAAAGACATGCAAGTGGAAGAGAGGCCTTTGGTCTTGGGGGTGGGGCAGAGGGAGGAGGTGCACAAGAGGGTAAGGGGGATCTTATCTGTGCAATGTACAATGAAACACATATATGGAAATGTCACAATGAAATGCATGTCAGAATGAATCACATTAAGTTGTACATTAAAAATTTCCAAAAAAGAAAAAAAAAAAAAAAAAAAAGAAAGAAAGGAGACGTGTTATCCCTGCTGCCACAGAAGAAATTCCAACTCCAGGTCATGCCATTTTAAACCAGAAGTTCCCAGGCCTGGCTTTTTAACAATACTAGGGATGAAGACAGGTCTTTTGGCAAGTATCCGTGAACACACTTTAGAAGCCCTAGCTGCATCTTGTCTATTAGAGTTTCCTATTGAAGAGACTTAAATGTTGAAAAATATTCACAAGTAGTCCTAAATATAATAGAGCACAATCTACTAAGGTTACCAATATATTTGGATACTGGCTATGCTATATGAAGACATAGAGAGGGAGACACCAACCTCCTAGGTAAGGAACAGTTTCTAATTTCAAGATGTTTCCCTTTGGGCAGGAAGGGGACTTAACTGCCACAGTGGCTCCACCTCCAAGATATCCATGTAATCTCAGAGCCAGGAGGAGAGACTCCATGCATTCAACATAAGCGAGTGTATAAGCGTTACTTCTGCTTCCTGCTAAGGGAATTCAGATTAGGAGAACTCATTTGCAGATGCGATCTCACAGATAACTAAAGTGACTTATGATTAAACAATGCATATATGGGGGGAAAAAATCATGAATACTTCTACTTAAAACTTTTTGCTTATAAATGATTAGCATTGGGGGGAATAAAAAGAAACACAGCATATAATATGCCTCATAATAATGTAATATATGTGTATATATTCCTGAAAGGTTATGTAAGGTCAAAGGCTTTAAAAGTAATATATTCCATATCAGAATGTCTTTTAAAGGAATATCATTATGAAAAGTTTTAAATTAAGATTTCTTTTATAAAAAAAAATTATACATACGTCTTTTTCTTGGTGATTTTTCATTTTTTAATCTTTGAGTCATTATAAATTAGGTACATCCATCTCTTTATCTAAACCCTTTATAACATCAACCCTTTGATGAAAGAGATAACAACACCGTCAAATTTAAGAAAACAAAGACATGTAGGCACAAGAACATCAGACTGCTTCAGAGCACTCAAGTTTTATTGTTTTTTTTTTTTTAATCTGAGGATTAGTCTTAACTGACAATGAATGGCTTTCACAAACTCAAAATTCATAAATGAGTGCAATTCTACACCATCTGTTTTTCCAGTCCTGGCTTCTCACCTTCTCAATCTATAGGACATTGACCTGCAGATGTCCTACAACCTTTGCAATATCAAGATGTTCCCCGCTAGGTGAATGAAGCAAGTTTAAGCCAATGAGAATAAAACCATCAGAGAGCAAGGAGCAAAGAGGAATGGAGGGGCACACATGTCACCACCATTCACACTCCTCACTCCAGTAATGCCGGTAGCCATTTCTGAAGGCACAGGAACTACCCCATAACCTCCCGACACTCTTTTTCTCCAAGCAAAGTCCAGTTGGACATCTAACACTTGCAACCCACAGCCTTCATTATTACAACTTCCTTATGTAATACCTACATAGCTATAAAGTTAGGTGTAAATAATGCTGATAGCTGGGGTTTAGCTCAGTTGGTAGAGTCCTCCTCTACTCTCTGGCGCCCTGAGTTTAATCCCTAGCACTGCGAAAATGGGAGAAGGACCTGGTAGCTCACTCCTGAAACAACCAGCCATTGAAAACCCTGTGAGAGTCACTATGAATCAGACCCAATTAGACAGCATCTAACAATAACAACATTGATAAAAAAATATTTTTTTTTACTCGTGTTCACATAGCACTTCACAATTTTCTAAATTCTGTTAGAGCCATTGTCTCTTTGAAGCACAAAAATAGTCATGTGAGATGGATAAGGTAGCATTTACTATCTCTGGTATTAACATAACAAACAAAATAAGAATAATTTAAATGTTGCATGAGGTCACATATCTAGCAAGTGCTAAAGGAGTTAAACTCAAGCATTCTTATTTTAAATTCAGAACCCTAATGCAATTGCTAGAGCTCAATGCTCCATTCTACAGGAGAAAAAATTATTAATTCACATTTTTCAAAGAGACTCCACACTGTTGAAAAGGCAGTCCTGTGGTGCATGCCTGTAATCTCAGAGGCTCAGGAGGTGGAGGCGGGAGGATCGCAAGTTCAAGACTAGAGACAGTCTGCGTAACTTAGCGAGACCCTGTCTCAAAAAGTAAAAAATGGGCTGGGGGGTGCAGCTCAGTGCTCCAGCACTTGCAAAGCATGCAAGCACGAGGCCCTGGGTTCAACCCCCAGTACTGCAAAAAAAAAAAAAAAAAAGAAAGAAAGAAAGAAAGAAAGAAAGGAAAAGAAAAGGCAGTCCTCTACAATGTAAATATCTACTTTCAAATTAGCCTGCTTTGTAAATATGATTTTTTAAAAAGTACTTCCTTAATGCAATGTATGATATGTGGTTTTAAAAAAAATAGTGAATAAGCCAGGTGCGGTGGCTCACGCCTGTAATCCCAGCAGCTGGGAAGGCAGAAGCAGGAGGATCGCAAGTTCGAGACCAGAGGCAGTCTGCTTAACTTAGCGAGAACCTGTCTCAAAAAGTAAAAAAATGGGTTGAGGGTGCAGTTCAGTGGTCCAGCACTTGCCGAGCATGCAAGCGAGAGGCCCTGGGTTCAACTCCCAGTTCCGCAAAAAAAAAAAAAAAAAAAAAAATAGTGAATGTTTAAATTTTTTTAAGTTTTATTACAGTAAAAGACACATTGCCATTAATCTCCTTCAAAGTACTCCGCCTGGCTTCAAACACACTTATCCCATCATTCTTGCCACTTTCAGACGCAGTTCTGGAGGTGCTCTTTGGGCAGTGTCTTTACTTGCACTGTTGTGGCTCTCTTGATATCTCTGCATCTTCAATCATTCACAGCCATTACGAAATCATTCAAACCACTCTCAAGCCATCTTAATGGTCCTGCAGCATCACCATAAACTAATTTTAATACTCCATGTGTTTCTTTAGCAGGTTTTTGCAGTTTGAAAGAGAATTTCATGCTAATGTCTTGCCCGTGATCCATGAGCTAGGGCTACTTGAAAACACACTTCTCTCCAATCATAGCTCACACCGGACTGCACCAAACACATCGATGTTTGTCACACGCTGTTACTGAAATTTGATGTGCTCCTTCCTGTATTGAAGATCCCCGCCTTTCCGCTAGATGGCACTCTACAGCAGCATTCATTGTATCTTTTTCTTACCACAATGTATAATATACCTCTGCTACAATTATTTTACTTAAGAAAGCCAATAAAGAATTAGTGACACCTGGTGGCAAAAATTGAATTCATGTGCTGCCCATTTTCAGTTGAGAGACTTGTCCAAAGGCCTCATGCACTTCCCTAAGAAGTTAAGACAACAGCAAAACTTATGGAAAGGGTAATCTGTGTTTACAGAATCTCACCCTGTAACTAGGCGCTCTCCCCAGTTGCTTTGTGTGGGCATCGGTCTTCACCACCTCACACCACCTGATGCCACTGTCAAATGCACAGGACTTCCTTGGTGCCAGACCCGGTGGTTACCTCTCAATTCTCACTTTCCATAACCTTGCAGGTTGGTTGACCATGTTGACCACACTGTTCCTTAAACTGTTGGTGAAACCAGACCATGCTGTTTCCCTTTTATCTTTGTTATTGTTGTTAGGTGCCATCAAGTCAGCATCTGACTCATAGCGACCCTACATACAACAGGGGAAACACTACTGTCAGTGCTTCTCTGCTGTTCATAGGGTTTTCAATGATGGATTGATTTTTGGGAGTGGGTTGCCGGGTCCGTCTCCCAAGCTTGCAGCCCTTGGTGTCCCCAGGTGGTCTCCCATCCAAGGACTAACCAGGGTCGACCCTGGTTAGTTTCCGAGATCTGACAGGATCAGATGCCACAGGGCTACGGATGCAGGCCCCTTTTACATTTTAGGTTAGTTGTTTAGTTGCGCCTTTTATGTTTAGAAACCTCTAAATACTCATGGGGGCTGGGATTTAGCTCAGTTGGTAGAGCTCTGCTCTGTAGTCTCTGAGGTCCCGAGTTCAATTCCCAGCACCACAAAATGGGAGGATGTGGTAACCCACTTCCAAGGCAATCCCGAAACAGTCAGCCATTGAAAACCCTATGAGGGTTGCTATGAGTCGGACTCAACTTGACAGCACCTAACAACAACAACAACAAATACTCATGACCCCCACATGTTCGTCAGCTTGTTGTGCTGTGAGGACTTGTGTGTTGCTGTGATGCTGGAAGCTATGCCAGCAGTACTTCAGATACCAGCAGGGTCACCCATGGTGGAAAGGTTTCAGCTGAGCTTGCAGATTAAGACAGACTAGGGAGAAGGACCCGGCAGTGCACTCCTGAAACAATTAGCCATTGAAAACTCTATGAATACCAGAGAAACATTGTCAGATAGAGTGCCGGAAAATGAGCCCCCCAGGCTGGAAGGCACTGAAGAAACGACTGGGGAAGAGCTACCTCCTCAAAGTTGAGTCTACATTAATGATGGGAATGGAGTAAAGCCCCTGGGACCTCCAGTTGCTGATGTGGCACAACTCGAAATGAAAAGAAACATAGTGGCTGCAACAATGGGCTCAAACATAAAAAGATTATGTGCATGGCACAGTGGTGGGTAGTGTTTTCTTCTGCTGTATTTAAGGTCACTATAAGTTGGATCCATCTCGATGGAATCTAACAACAAAAAATACTCTTGACTACCAAATTTCTCTCTGCCCCACCCCTCCACACCCACATCTCTAACCTGCTGACCTGATGTATGTATTTGGATGTCCAAACGCAACTCTCGATTTCCTATTCCAACAGTGGAATGCATCTCAACGAATGACATGATTATTGTGGCATTTTATACAAGCCAAAAACTTAGTGGTCATTCTATACCCCTCTATTCCTCACTCACGCATCTAATCCTTCCGTGAGTTAGCTTAACTCATTCTCGTCACCCTATCTCAAGCCACCTCCACTGTTTAAGCAGCAGCACCTTCTTAACTAGAAGCTTGCTCTTCCCTCTCACAGTCCACTCCACACAAAGCAATCAGGGCTCTTGGTAAAACATAACTCAAGTCATCTCATCCTTCCAGCCTTTGAGTGCCTCCTCTTGTTCCCAGCTCCTCCCCAATCCCACCAGACCCGGGTGGCTATTAGTTCTCCAAGTTCACCTCCAACCCCTCCTCCAAGGAGCTCCAAGTTCTGCGGCCCTGCATCACACAGGTGTCTGTTTAACATCCCTTTCTCCAGCCTTTTGGCGCCTAATATAAAGCAGCCGCTCGGGACGCCCGACCACACACCCTGTATTGTTTTTATCATAGCTTTGATCATCCCTAAAACTTTCCTCTGTGTTTCTTCTGTGGTTTCTCTGCCTGTTATCCGCTTCCCTGCCCTAGGATGAAATCCTCATCTATCCCAAGCTCTCATGAGAGTGCCTGCTGCAAGTCCAGTGCTCAATGTTTGCTGAATAGGGACCTGATCGACATTCTCTCTCATATTCTCTTATCTGTACATAAAAGCACTTTGAAGCCATACCCATTTGCTCCCTCTCCTTTTCCTTGGGTAAACTGTGCACCTCTGCTGTTCATTCATTCAGCAAAGAAAACACAGAGCTATAGGGCAGGGCTACAAACACCAACAGGACAAAATCCCCACCCTCCAGCAGCTCACAGCCTCACCGTGGAGGCAAACCTGCGAGCAGATCGTGATGCGTGCCACATGGCGAGTAGAAGATGGAACTGTGGCCACGAACTACGTGGATCCAAGTTGGAGGCCTCAGAAATGCCCTCCTGGAGAAAACAATGGGAGCTGAGCTTTGAAAGACAAGAAGAAAACGATCTGTGAGGAGAGACAAGGAGAAAGCAAATGAGCGCAGATCTGGAGGCAGAAATACAACAGGAAAGTGAGACTGCAGGTGTGAGGCAGAAAGAAGTAAGATTTGAGGCTGGAAAACAAGCAGGAAGCAGGCAGGGGCAGGCTATCGTGCAGTAAGGAGCCTAAGCTCATTAGACAGTACGGTTGTGGAATTCCTAGAGGGGGAAACCAACATCATCCAAGTCAAATGTCAGCGAGATCATTCTGCAGCTTCCTAGAAGATTCAGTTTAGGTGGTGTGGAGTCGGAACGCCCAGGGCAAATGCCGGCAAGAACAGTAAGGATGCGAAATAGAGGATTCAGAATCAAGCAGCACTGGGGAGGGGACACAGACAAGGCTTGGTGGTTGCAGGGACGTGAGAATGAGGGGCAAGGAGGGAGAATGCAAAACAGGCAAGAGATGGGAGGTTCTGAGGTGGGAAACATGCACACCCTAAGCTGATACTTTAGTGCATTCATTTTAGGATCAGACAGTTGATAGTTTAAGTCTTGCTTCTGTCCCTTACTTGTCACGTGACTTTGCTAAGTTACCTTTACTTCTCTAAGCATCAGTCCTCTTGTAAATTCAGTGGGAATAATCTCCGAATCTGCCTTATGGGGTTATGATAACAATGAAATTATGTATGTCAAGTGCTTAGCATGGTGTCTGCTACACCAGAAGCCCCCTTCATTATTAAGGCATTTCTAAACTACCACCGGCCTGGGATTTAGCTCAGTTGGTGGAGCGCCACTCTGCAGTCTCTGAGGTCCCAAATTCGATTCCCAGCACCGCAAAAATGGGAGAAGGACATGGCAACCCACTCCCAAAGCAATCCCGAAAACAATCTGCCATTGAAAACCCTATGAGGGTCGCTGAGTCAGACACGACTCGACGGCACCTAACAACAACAACAACAACATACTACCACCAATCTCCCTGTGTCTCTGGTTACATACCGACCTTTCCTCTTCTGACTCTGATGAACTGCCCGTGTGTGCAGGCCAGGCCAGCCCCTCTACTTATGCACTAGAGCCCATCCCTGCTTGCCTAAGTCATTCCACCAACTCTTCCCTGTCTCCCCCACATCCTCCACTGTGCCTCCCCTTCTGAGTCACTCCTGTGAACACATACAGAGTCAATTTGACCATTAAAAAATATAAACTCCCTGTCATCCTAACCCTCACGTGGCTGAAGCAGGAGGATCTTGAGTTCCAGGCCAGCCTGGGCCAGGTAGTGAGACCCTGTGCCAAAAAAACAACAACAACAACAACAAAAAAAAATTATTGTTGTTGTTGTTAGGTGCCAGTGAGTTGTATCCAACTCATGTTGTTGTTGTTGTTAGGTGCCGTCGAGTCAGTATCCGACTCATAGCAACCCTCTGTACAACAGGGGAAACACTATTGTCAGTGCTTCTCTGCTGTGTATAGGGTTTTCAATGGCAGATTGATTTTTGGGAGGAGGTTGCCAGGTCCTTCTCCCAAATCCAACTCATAGCGACCCTTATAGGGTTTTCAATGGCTGATTGTTTCGGGATTGCCTCAGGAGTGGATCTCCACATCCCTCTCCCATAAATATAAAAATACATAGCATATTTATTTGTATATGCAACCTTCTCTTGATCCCATTTCCCTCTAGCTACCAGCTCCTTTTACCTTTCCTTTGCAGCACACCTCCACGCACTAGTCTCTCACCCCCCGCTCTCTTCTGAATCCATTATAATCCAGCTTTCTCCTCCATAGCTCCGCAGATCAGCCCCCACCTCCCTGTGGCCGGATCCAAAGTCCTCACCTTGCCTGGCCTATGAATAGTATTAGGTATGGGTTGCTCCCTTCTTGAAACACTTCCATCATTTGGCTCCCAAGCGACCAAACTTTCTGCCTGTTCTTCCACCTGCTGGCCACTCCTGTTCAGTCTCCTTTGCTTGTTATTCCTCCTCTTCCTGGCCTATAGGTCTTAGAGTAGCTCAAGGGGTCATCTCTATTCTCTCTATACTCCCTAAGTGAACTCACAGGGTTTCATGGCTTTAAATGCCATCTACATGCTGTTGGCCAGTGGGGGTGGTGCACCCTGGTAATCACTTGGTAGTTTACAGGAAAGGTTTCCGTATCTCCAATAAGGACAATAGAGAAGATCCAGGGAAGGTTTCCACATCTCCAACAAAGATAACAGAGAAGATCCTCTCTTCTATTTTCTATTCCAATACACTTCTATTACTACCTTGTTGACACCAATAACCCAGGTCACAGAATGGAAAAGTTGGGGTGGGAGTGTGTCATTGACAACTTGCTAAGCCCTTAAGTTATCAACTTGGATGACCCTCTGTCTCTGAACTTAACTGAAATAATCAATTCCTTATTGTTCCACTGCTTGGCATTGGCATTTTATTCCATGAGATTTTTCAACAACAATATCAATGGGGATTCAAAATAGAAATCCTGATAAGCTAATGTTCAACATTTCCATGATGTGGTGCCAGCTCTTACTTCTACAGTATTTCTACAATTCATTTGCACTAGAGTTTAGCTCAGTTGGCAGAGTGCCACTCTGCACTCTCTGAGGCCCACTGTTCCATCCCCAGCGCTGCAAAAAAAACGGGAGGATGTGGCAATCTACTCTTGAAGCAGTCCTGAAAAGAATCAGCTATTGAAAACCCTATGAGGGTCTCTGTTAGTCGGACCGGACTCCAGGGCACCTAACAATTCACCCCCACACACTCTAGAGGTCTCCAAGTACACCTTGGGTTTCTGTGCTCTGATCACAGCCATTCTGAATGCATTTTCCCCTAGATCCTCCTGACCAAAGTGGTGTCACTCATCATTTACTTATGTCACTTTCTCCTCTAGCCTTTTCGTATCATCCTGAAAAGTGACCAACTCTATAATCCTCTGGCAGTGCTTTTCCCGCTACCATACACACTTTTATGTTAGTGTTACCTATACAATGTTGACATCTGCTTTACACTGTAAACTTTAGAGACATAAAAGTTAACATTTACTGGGCACGGTTGTAAATCCTTAACATTTATTAACGCTTTTAATACTCATAACAAATCCTAAGAGACAAATTTTATTACCATTTTGCAGATTAGGAAAAATGAAGGAAGGAAATAAATAAATGAATCACTAAACTAACCTGCACGGTACCTGCCTGGCCGGGCAAGTACACTGAAGAACCTAGAGTTAAGCCCATGAAGTTCTTAGCTGAACTGAAGGTGTAACTGCAAATGCAAATAACTTACACAAACGACATTTTTTTTTCTTTTTAGCATGAGGAGTACTAAAACCAAGGCATGTGCGTTTCTAAACGCAGACCCCCCGCACGAGGCTTCGTTCTTCCGACCCTGCGGCCTGATTGCTCAAGCCTTAATCATTAACGAATAGAGGGATTACGCTTTCTTTCCAAAGACTCGACAACCTGCCCAGCTCCCTCTCAGTCTGCGGGGCGCCCCGCGGCGCTGGCGCAAAGCGGGGAGCAGACACGGCAGGCGCAGAAACGCACACACGGCTGCGGGGGGTGGCGGTGAACGGGGATCGGGGCTCGAGGAGGGGAGGCGCTGGGAGGCACCGGGAAGCCCTTCCCCAGCCCTGCCACGTAACAGAGCCGGGAGCCCGGCCGCCGAGGGAGTGTCACCGCCGGGCAGCCGAGGGCACCGCGGCGCGGCGGGAGCAGAAACAGCCCAGGTCGCCCCCGAAAGAGGAGGAGCACGTGGGCCAGCGAGAATGGCGCCGACACCCGCCCCGCCAACCAGCACCACACAACCGTGCACAGCACAGCGACCCTGGGCCCGCTGGCCTCCGCCGACAGCGCCACGCCGACCACCCCGGCCAGGAAGCGTCCAACGCGCAGGCGCGCCAGAAGACATGGCGCCGGAGGGCGGAGCCAAGAGCCGGAAGTGCCTCTGCTCCGGGGCCTTCCTGGGAAACCCTCCGGCCGGAACTGCCTGGAGGCGTCTCCAGGCGGAACCTCTGGTTGCCGGGCAACCGGTGCGGGAGCCGCTGGGTGGCTCGGCTGTCCCTGGAGCTGGCAGAGCGTAGCGCCCACCTTCGGCACCGGCAGCCTCCCGCCCCGCCCGCCTCCCTGCAGGCCGCTTCCCCTCGCGCCGCGGCACCCCTGCCCTTGGCACTACTTACAGCCCTCCGGTTCCTCCGACTCCCTAGCGCCCACCTGCCTCCGAGCCAGGCTTCACCGGAAGCGAGGCAGCCCGACCCCGGACATGGCCTCGGCGCTGTCGGACCGCACCCCGCGGGCGGTGGGCGCGGGCTCCGACACCTACACCTACACCAGCCGGCCCCGCGCTCTGCCCTGCCAGCGCCGCCGGTACCGGGACAGCGTGCTGCAGCCGTGAGTGACCACCAGCCCCTGTCTGGTCTCCACTTTGCACCCCATCCCGGGGCCCGGCCCGGGACCCTTCGTCCTGGCGGGAGCTGCCCACGCTTTCCCTTGTCTGCACTTTGCCAGAACAAAATTTCTGCCTTAGAAATCTCCCGAGTGGAGCAAGAAGACACGTGGCTGGCCTGTCGGTTCACTTTAGTGGTACTGAGCTCCCACCATGATCCACAGCAGGTGCATGAGTCTCCTTATTTCGCAAAGCTTGAGTCAGCTGATAGTTACTGAAGGCCAGCCACGGACCAAACACCTCACTGGGGGCGTTCTCTACATTCTGTTAACCCGCAGTGCTGGGATGGTGGGTTTCCAACTTCAGTATGCAGATGAGGAAACTGAGGTACAAAGGCATCAAACACTATAGCGTGCACAAGATGAGAGCCACAGAAAGCTCTTTCCACACCAGTCTTTGGGCAGGAATTAGGTTACCCTTCCATACAGGACCACAGGAATATTTGCAAATACACAGGTGTAGGTATTTAGTAAAGACCATAAACCTTTTTATGGTGCTCAGGGTTCTTTCCATAAGCCTCACATTTTGGAATCAGCAGAACTTCACGAGTGCACGCTGTATGGAAGCCGGAACCTTTTCATCTTTTGTTCACCCAGGACTATACCTTCCACGTAGTAAGCACTCGATACAAATTATTGAACTGATGGTTGAGTATCAGCAATGTAATTCGTGATGCTCATTTCAAACACCAACTCTAAATTTATGATTATCTTATTCTGACATATAAAGACTTTTTGGGTAAGAAATTTCTATCACTTAAGAGAAAACCAAGGTAGAAAACTTAAACCTGAAGGATTATTTGTATTATAAAAGGATTCAATATAAAAATACCTCCTTCCAAAAACTCCTTCTGATTAATTTAAGTAGTTGATTACAAATCATTACAAAGAAATCAGACCAACAAATTAGAAATGAGAATCAATGTTGGTTCATTACAACAAATTTTTTATAATTACTTAATTTGTATATTGAAGTAAATCTGTTGATTCATTAGTGTATCATAGTTATACGGAAGATAGTGAAATCTCAGCTTCAAGAAAGCAGTTGCTTACAAATATTAATCATCAGCTGGGCACGGTGACGCATGCCTATAATCCCAGCGGCTCCAGAGGCAGAGGCAGGAGGATCGCAAGTTCAAGACCAGAGGCAGTCTGCGTAATTTAGCGAGACCCTGTCTCAAAAAGTAAAACAAAATGAGCTAGGGGTGCAGCTCAGTGGTCCAGCACTTGCAAAACATACAAGTATGAGGCCTTGGGTTCAACCCCCCACTACCAAAAAAAAGAAAAAATCATCAATAGCCTTATGGGTAAGGATAATAACCTCCTTAAATATATTATGAATAAAATATTGAAGAAGTGTCCAAGAGAATAGGTAAACTCATTAGTGAAATAACTAAATGACCACATCCAAAGTGTATGCTTTTTGTCAGTATACCTTTATCCTATAAAGTTTTCAGTCCTATCTCATACAAAAGTTATGTTCAACTTAATCAGTTTTCCAGATGACACATGCTGGAATGGATAACTTAATATGGTTGGAGGGAGTCAAGGTTCCAAATTATCTTAACTGGGTATATATAAATTTAACTAGATAGCTGTAAAGTTCTATATTTAGGTATGAAGTCAATTACACAAATACAGAAATGGGAATATCTGATTTTTTACTCAGAAAGACCTAGAAATTTAAGATTAACACAACTGTAGTATGAGTCAAGGACTTCACCTTTTCATAGAATCATAAATCTTAAAGGTGAAAGAGAACATTTGGATACTAGTCTTCTCGTTAAGAGACTCTAATGCAGTTTGCACATCCCTATTCTGAAAATCAGAAACTTCTTAAGTGCCAACAAGAAGCCACAAGGGGAAAATTCTGCATGTGACTTCATGTGATTAGTGGTAGTTAGAACACAATTGAAGTAAAAATATTGTATAAGATTACTGGCAGGCTATGTATATGTAACCTACTCACTACATAGCCCTGGGGCTGGGATTTAGCTCAGTTGGTAGAGCACTGTGCTGCAGTCTCTGAGGTCCCGAGTTCAATTCCCAGCACTGCAAAAATGGAAGAAGGACCTGGCAATCCACTCCCAAGGCAATCCCAAAACAGTCAGCCACTGAAAACCCTATGAGGATTGCTATGCGTCAGATACCGACTTGATGGCACCTAACAACAACACTGTATAGCCCAGGCTGGCCTTGAGCTTGCGTTGATCTTCCTGCCTCAGCCTCCTGAGTGCTAGGATTACAGACATGAATCACCATGCTCAGCTTCTAATAAATACTTTCAAAGAAATGAAAAAAAGTATCTTAGTACATATCCTTTATTTGAGCCTGACTGAGCAAATCTTAAAATCATCATGGTAGGCAGAATGATGATTCCCCAGAACCTTATGTGGTAAAAAATACTTTGAGGTGTAATAAAGTTGTTGCTGTTGTTGTTAGGTGCCATTTAGTCAGGTCTGACTCATAGCAACCATATGTACAACGGAACAAAACATTTCTTGACACTATGCCAGGTACATGAGCTTTTTCTATGTTTAAGGCCATTGTTGCAGACACTACATCAATCCATCTAGTTGAGGGTCCTCCTTTTTCTCATTGACCCCACCACTCTCCCAAACATGATGTCCTCCTCCAGGGATTGATCCCTCCTGAAAACATGTCCCAAATAGGTAAGACACAGTCTAGCCATCCTTGCTTCCAAGGAGCACCCTGGTTGCACTTCTAAGACAGATCTGTTGATTCTTTCCGCAGTCCATGGTATATTCAATATTTGTCTCCAGCACCATAACTCAAAAGCATCAATTCTCCCCATGTCCCTTACTCAATGTCCAGCTTTTACAACCATATGATGTGAGTAGAAATAGCATGGCATGAATCAGGCTCACCTTCATCTTCACCTGGAACTTCTGGCCTCAAACTTGTGATCCTCCTGCCTCCACCTCCCGAGGAGTCACTATGGATTTTTCCATTCTAAAATATCAGTGACTACAATATATAGAGTAGGTAGAGGGAGAGATGTTCCAGTCAGTTAAAAGACTTTTCCAGTAGGCCAGATAAAAAGACAGTGGTGACAATAAGCCAGATGTGACAGCCTACGCCTGTAATCCCAGCAACTCAGGAGATGAAAGCAGGAAGAACACTGGTTGGAGGCCAGAGGCAGCCTGCACAGCTTAGCAATGCCTTGAGTTCAGCCCCCACAAAATGAAAAAAAAAGAAAAAAGGTAGTGGTCACAGTGAACATCAGATGGATGCAAAGAAGCTTTGGAGGTAGAATCAACAGGTCGTGCTAGAGGTAGAGATATGGAAAAGGAAGGCAGCACGGAGGGCACCTAGGCTTCTGGATTAAGTCACCTATGTGGTTAGTGGCACCATTTCATAAAATAGGAAACATTTGAAGGATCAAGTTAGAATGCCAGAGTGGTAATTAGTTCAATTCTGAAATTGCCTTCAAGACATCCTAGTGAGATGTCATCGGGCAATTGGATATGCCTAGAGTTGAGAGGAGATTTCTGAGCTAAAAATAAAGTTTATATATGGATCATAATTGGAGCCTTGCAAATGGATGAGGTCACCAAAGGACAATCGAATGCTGAGCCCTGAGGAAATCCTCCAGAACAGAAGGCTCTGCAAACAAAAGCTGGGAAAGAACAGTCCGAGAAGCAACAGAAAAATAATCAGAAGAACATGGTGGTATCACAAAGGGCTAGAAAAGAAAGGCTTCCGTGGAGGAGTGTCAGCTGAGCTGAACAGCACCAGAGGCCAAGTAAGATGGGCAGTGGCTTCAATCTGTGTCAGCAACCTAGACCCACTCAGCTGTGTCTGACAGAGTGCTGCTATTGATGGAAGTCAAGGTGTGGCTTCTCAGCTGTAAATAGGGTACCTTTTAAAGAACTACGGTTGGAAGTATCGGCTATGTATTTGTATTTTCCACTGTTGATCATTCTGATCCCTGAAATTAAAATTTTGTTAACATTTTAAGCCATTCTTTCTAAAAATATCTTTGGGCTTAAAGAATGATGAGAAATTTGACTTACTTTTAAAAAGTCAGATTCTTTTATTAATGTAACTTTTCAGTCTTTGAATCAAGCTTCTTTCAGTCCTTTAGGGCAGGCTCCTATTAAGATGAGCCATTTCCAAGCCTGGCACAGTCGCGCACATGCCTGTAATCCCAGTGGCTCAGGAGGTGCAGACAGGAGGATTGCAAGTTCGAGACCAGAGGCGGTCATCGTAACTTAGCGAGACCCTGTCTCAAAAAGTAAAATATGGGCTGGCGGTGCAGCTCAGTGGTCCAGCACTTGCAGAGCATGCAGGTGCGAGGCCCTGGGTGCAACCCCCAGTACCACAAAAAAAAAAGAAAAGAAAAGATGAGCCATTTCCCCATTTGTTAATCAGTCTTAGAGATTATCTGCTTAGACCCAGCACTGCCACTTACTTGCAAGGTGATCTTGGTAGATTCCTTTCTGAGTCTGTTTCCTCCTCGGTCAAATAGGAATCATAGTTCCCAACTTGAAGCTTATTGCAAGCAATAAATAATACACACAAAGGGCCTGGCATGTGGTGAGCATTACATAAATGGTAGCCATCTGTCTCCTGAGTTTATGGACCACCCTAAAACAGTAATTTGCCTGCAGCTGTAGCCCTGTGGCATGCTATCCCATCAGATCTCAGAAGCGAAGCAGGGTCGGGCCTGGTTAGTACTTGGATGGGAGACCGCCTGGGAACACCAGGTGCTGTAGGCCTGGGAAATGGAACCAGCAACCCACTCCCAAAAATCATTCTGCCATTGAAAACCCTATGAACAGCAGAGAAGCACTGACAATAGTGTTTCGCCTGTTGTACATAGGGTCACTGAGTTGGATACCAACCCGCCAGCACCAAACAACAACAACAACAACAAAAAAAGTAATCTATTTTCTTAAAATATTCTTAATCTAAATTCCATTAAAATTGAGTTCATTTCACTGATACCAACACTGGATTAAAGTATTCACTTGGAATTTGCTGTTTTCCAGAGCTGAAGAACCTGCGCGTTATGGGAACATAATGTATGACAGAAGGATAATCCGAGGCAACACTTATGCACTACCCACAGGGCCTCCGGTAAGCAGCCTGAGTAGTCTCACGCCGCTCTCACACGGGGGGTGAAGCATCAGTTTCTGCGTTTGTGTCCATTTCTAATCCACTACAAACTAAAACATTTATAAAATGAAATAAAGATGAATTACCAGAAAAATGAAAATTTAAAGAAAGACATAGGGCTGGGAATATGGCTTAGTGGTAGTACATTGCCTACCACCCTGCAGGCCCTGAGGTCAATCCCCAGCACCACAGGGTCAAAAAAAAAAGGCGTACAAAATGCAGACCCAGTGGCGCTTTCCAGGGGCTACAGGAAGGGAGAGTTATTGTTGAAAGGGCACAGAGTTTCAGTTTTGCAAGATTAAAAGTTCTGAGAAGCTGGGTGCCATGGCACATGTCTGTAATCCTAGCAATTCAGGAGGTTGAGGCAGGAAAATTGGAGGTTGGAGGCCAGAGGCAGCCTGTGCAATTTAGTGAGACCTTGTCTCAAAATGAAAAATAAAATTTTAAAGGAGTAGTGGAGAGCTAGCCGCACATGTGCAAGGCCCTGGGTTCAACCTCCAGTACTGAAGAAACCAACCAACCAAAAAAGAAAAAAAGAGTTCTGGAGATAGTGGTGATGATTATAAAAAAATGTGAATTGGTGAATGCTACTGAATTATACACTTAAAATCATTAAAATGATAAGTTTTACATTGTATCAATTTAGCACAATTAAAATAACTAAAGCCAAGTCCTAATTTCATAATAAATTCAACAAAACTTCAGCATACTACTGAAAAAGTTTCTAACTTTAAACTTTCAATTTCTGTACTTGTCTTATGACAACCCAGTTTAAGCAATTCAAAGAGGCACCAGTCTGAGGACCACACTGAGTAGCATTCATCTAACTCATTTAGGTTTGTTTAGATTATCTCATAATCATGGGCTCTGTTAATGAATCCCAAAGTCTGAATTATGCATCTCTTCTTTAATTCAATCAACAAATATTTATTGAGTCCTGAGCTAGGTACCTAGGACACAGAGATGAGTCAGATGTTAAGACATATGATATTAAGGGTGATGATTTCTTGGCACGGAAATGAAATCTAGTGAATCTGTAAGCAGTGTGTGACTATAAGTGCCCAGCACAAGACAGTCATACATGGAATGTTAGACAGTCTGAAGCAGTCGTTCTTACCCCTGGGTCTGCATCAGAATCCCTGGGAAACTTATTCAAAGCATGTTTTTCAGCTCTGCTCTGAACCTCCTGCATTAAAACCTCCAGGGCTTGGACACAGGAATATGCATTTTTAATAAATTTCTGGTAGGCAGCTCTGGTATAGCCAGTTCAGGGCACAGCTCAAACATGTGATCTAGACATAGTTTCAGCATTTTCTTGTAGCAGCGCCAATGAACACTGGCATGCATAGAACAAAAGTCGAGAAAAGGATAATTTTTTTAGTTCTTTATCTAGTTAAGTCAGCCCCTTACCTTAGGAGTTTGCACTAAGACTTCCAGGTCCCTCCAAGCAGAATGCAAACACTCCTTCCTATTCCTCCCTCTTAAAACTAAAAAACTCCCGGACATGTTGTAACAAACATGGAAAGACTCCAGAAGATGGAAAGAAGAATGTAGGCTGGCTAGGGACTTTGGACTTGAGGAACAGCACTGTGATGTGTTCCCCGGGTTTTCTTTTTGCCTCCCACATACCTCATCAGAGCACTGGAGACTCCTACAACCTGAACCCACCAAAAAGCCTCCCCAGGCCAAGAAAAGTCTGCTTCCTCTAGCCAAAGCACTGGGAAAGGGGCAACCTTGCAGAGCAGACCCCTACTGTAGCTAAAGACTAAAGGAGAAACTATCCTTCCTCATTCCACCGTAAGGCTAAGGAGCTGCACTTCCATCCCCACCTGCGGCAACAATGCAGTGTAGAGCTGGGATGTGCCTTAGCGGTAAAGCACTTACCTAGGGTGTACAAGGCCCTGAGTTCAATCCCTAGCACAAAAGAAAGAAAGAAAAAAAAATACCATTGAGGTAGTGTCAACAAAGGTGGAACAGGAGGCCAAAGCCCTCACTCATCATGGTAGTCAGTGAGCTAGGTAGTAAGAAATAGTAGGAGCCAATACTCCACTTTTCCTTGGGTGGTGTCAGCAAAGCCCCCGTGGAGCCGAATTTTCAGTTCTATCTGGTAGTAACAAGGAGGACAAGGTGGCTTGTGGTAGAGCTAATCAGTGCTCCAAGCCCCTACCCAAACACCAGTGTCAGCAGAGACTGTTAAGGAGCTGAACCACCATCCCACCTGGTACTAATAAGGTAGGGCCCAGCAGGGAGCTGACCTTCAACCCCATCCAAACTCATCTGCTGTAACAAAAAGGGTGACTGACTTCCTGCGGAAAAGATTAAGGAGGATCCACAGGCGCACAACATAATACCTCGAATCTCCAGGGTACAATAAAAAGATCACTCAGCAGACAAAAACCAGGGCAGTCTTTTATAAGAAAAAAAAAAGAGAGAGATGACAACACCAGATAACTCGGCTGTAAGAACTACAAAAATTTTAAAGCAACAATGATAAAAATGGTTTAAAAGTGAACAACTTTGGACACTCCTTAAGCAAATGAGATGTTCAGGAGGGCATCTTGGGCTGAGTTTACTTGGAATCTGTTTAAGCTCTCAGAACCTTATTTGGGTACCTAGAAGCTGTTCCTATAGTAGGTCAATAAGCAACCGTTACAAAACTTTACAAGGAAATTGTAAGACAGCCAAAAAAAGTTCACCAAAGTACAGTGAAGGAACATAAATATACAAATGAGCCAGTAATAACTAGTATAGTAAAGTTTTAGGCCTCTTAGAAGTTTTAAGAAGCAGTATTAGTGACCATAAATAGACTCATTCCTTGAACAAGTGTGCCTCACATATGTAATAGCAAAAGTACTTATTTAGTTCAAACACATAGGTATAGACCAGGTTTTTAATAGCAAGGCTGCCCACATAATGAGGTCCTTTTGTCTGAATGGTACTAAATACAAATGGCGGAAACTCTAAGAGCTTTATAAACCATTTTATGTGTACTAGGCGTAGAGGCAATGTATATTGCATAAAAGACAGAACTTATTGGTTATCTTGCATGTATTAAACCTATGTTTCTATAACTCTACAAATTTTGCATAATCTATAAACAAGCTTAAGATACGGAATATTAAGCTTTCAAATGTATACACATCTCTAATCATAGACATTGAGAGCATGAAATAAAACAGTATGTGGCTGGGGTTTAGTTCAGTTCATGGTGCTCCTCCACACACACTCTTTGAGGACCTAGATTCTATCCCCAGCACCACAGAAATGGGAGAAGGCTGTGGCAATCCACTTCCAAAGCAATCCCTAAACAATCAGCCATTAAAAACCCTGTGTGGGTTGCCATGAGTTGGACCTGACTTGACAGCATCTAACAACAAAACGATATGTGTTTTTTTAACCAGAGTTATAAAGTGATCACACACCTGTAATCCCAGTGACTCAGAAGGCTGAGAGTTCAAAACCCCAGTATCACGGGGAAAAAAAAAAAAACTTATTTCAAAATAGCTAATAGAGCCTGGCGCGGTGGCGCACACCTGTAATCCCAGCAGTTTGGGAGGTGGAGGCAGGAAAATCACAAGTTCCAGACCAGAGGCAGTCAGCATAACTAGCGAGACCCTGTCTCAAAAGGTTAAAAATGGGCTGAGGGTGCAGCTCAGTGGTCCAGCACTTGTAGAGCATGCAAGCGCGAGGCCCTGGGTTCAACCCCCCAGTACCAAAAAAAAAAAAAAAAGCTAATAGAAAGGATTTAAAATGTTCCCAACAAAAAGAAATGATAGATATATGTCAATTACTATAATCTGAGCTGGGAGAAGGACCTGGCAACCCCCTCCCAAAAATCAATCTGCCATTGAGGACCCTATGCACAGCAGAGAAGCACTGACAATAGTGTTTCCCCTGTTGTACAGAGGGTCGCTATGAGTCGGATACCGACTCGACGGCACCTAACAACAACAACAACAACAATAATCCGAGCACTATACATTGTATTTTTGGGTGCTGCCGGGTTGGATGCAACTCATAGCAACTCTGTGTAAAACAGAGCGAAACCCTTCTCAACACTGTGCCATGCACATGATTTTTTCATGTTTGAGCCTAATGTTGCAACCACTATGTTTCTTCTCATTTTAAGTCATGCCACCTCAGCAAAAGGAGGTCCCAGGGGCTTTACTCCATTCCTATCATTAAGGGTAACTCTAAGGAGGCAACTCTTCCTCAGTATTTTTCTTGAATGCCTTCTAGCCTAGGAGGCTCATTTTCTGGCACTATATTTGACAGTGCTTCTCTGCTATTCATAAGGGTTTCAATGCCTAGTTGTTTTGCGAACGGACTGCCAATCCGTCTCCTTAGGCTATCTTAGTCTGGAAGCTCAGTTGAAACCTATCCATCATGGGTGGCTCTGCTGAAATACTGGTGGCATAGCTTTCAGCATCACAGCAACACGCAAGCCTCTGTTGTAGGAGGCAAGGCCCATCAGAGAAAAAGTATCACCCGAACACCAATGTTAATTAGAGGAAAGGGCTTTATTGCTGGTGGAGCAGCCTTGGGCTCAGGTCCCCAAATGGCTGTGCTACCCAATTCATTTGTTCCTGTCCTTTTAATAGGACTTACAGACTAGGGGACTGGGATTTAGCTCAGTTGGTAGAGTGCCTGTCTGCAGTCTCTGAGGTCCTGGTTTCTGATTCCTAGCATCACAAAAATGAGAGAAGGATGTGGCAATCCACTCCCCAGGCAATCCCGAAACAATCAGCCATTGAAAACCCTAGGAGGGTCACTATGAGTCAGACTTGACAAACTATTATACAATCAATATTTCAATAATGTGGTGAGACAGTTTGCCTGCAGCCGTAGCCCTGTGGCATCCTATCCCATCTGATCTCCAGTGTTAAGCAGGGTCAGCCTGGTTAGTACCTGGATGGGAGACCACCTGGGAACACCAGGTGCTGTAGGCTTGGGAGACAGACCTAGCAACCCACTCCCAAAAATCAGTCCTCCATTGAAAACCCTATGAACAGCAGAGAAGCACTGAAAATAATGTTTCCCCTATTGTACGTAGGCTTGCTATGAGTCAGATACCAACTCGAAGGCACCTAACAACAGACTCGTAGACAAAGGGGTCTTTGTGTTTCTGTTTGATTGGTTCCTTTAAAGAGTACACAGGTGTTTCGGAGCAATCCAAGCAGAAAGTCCTTGACTACAAAATCTTTAAGGAAACAACTTTTAGGCAATCACCAGGGACTGTCAATGCAGAGGGATTTACCGCAGTGCCTCTGAGTTCAGACAGGGGCTTTCCGCATTCCATAGATAAGGGAGTACAGTGCTGTTCTTTGATTACGGCTGGTCCACGGAGTCCTGGAAGAGCCTGGTGTAGTTTTATTAGGCTTCTCTCTGTCCTCACCCCCACAGCATGACCAACTTACTGGCACTATATACATGTATTGAAATGCCACACTCTGCTCCCTAAACATGTACAATTACTACGTGTCAATTAAAAAATTTTAAACATATTAAAAACAAACTATAGGGATGGGGAATATAATACTGATTGCCAAGGGGCAGGGAGCAAATATAAAGAGATACCAGAGGGATCTCCTCTGTGGTGATGGAACAGGTCTAAGTTTTGATTGTGGTGGTGGTTACACAAATCTACATGCATAGAACTGCATATACAGACACAGAAATCAGTGAGGGTAAAAATTGTGAAAACGGAATCAGATCTGTCAACCGTACATTCCCTATGTTAATTTGCCGATTTGAGTCCTGTGCTACAATTGGATACTGTATCGGCATTGAGGGAAGCCAGATGAGAGGGACACAAAACTACAGTTTTTGCAAACTCCTGTGAATTATTTCAAAGCAGAACTTCTTAAAAAATATTTTAACTAGACCCTGAAACAGGTTGGCCAATTCATTTCTAAAATGAACTTGTTTCATTTATGTTAATACTCCAGATCTTTCAAGAGCAGAGTAAAATTCTCTTCCATGTGGAAAATAGAAATAAATCAAGCATATTTATAATAGTATAGAATAAATGAACAAAGAAAACAATTCTTCACTGAAGGATCCCAAAATGATACTAATAATTGTATTAGAAAAATTGAATTACAGGCAGTTCTCTCTTTTTTTTTTGTAATGAGGTTACATTACATTGTAATAAAAGGATGTGATAACAGATTGAGACAGTTTTCTCTGTGAGCTGATAACTTTTTAAGGAAACTGTTCAAATGAAACCTAGATTTTAAAAAATCCTACTGTTTTCCAATTTCTTAACTGTATGCTAAGTTTATTGTAACAGAATATATCAGTTTTACTAGGAACCTGAAGAGTTGATGGTAAAAATACTTGAATGAGGCAAAAGCAGCTATTAGATGGGATTCTACACCCATTTACTCCAGTTGATGTTACTTTTGTGCTTTGTCAGACACCTTTGTATTACCAAAGTTGCAATATCATGTTAATCTTTAAGTCACTTGTTAGGTGCCGTCGAGTCGGTATCCAACTCATAGCAACCCTCTGTACAACAGGGGAAACACTATTGTCAGTGCTTCTCTGCTGTTCATTGGGGTTTCAATGGCAGATTGATTTTTGGGAGGGAGTTGCCAGGTCCTTCTCCCAAGCCTACTGCCTGGTGTTCCCAGGCAGTCTCCCATCCGGGTACTAACCCGGCCCGACCCTGCTTAGCTTCCCAGATCTGACGGGATCAGTTGCCACAGGGCTATGGCTGCAGGCTCTTAAGTCACTAGTAATCAAGAAGCACTATGATGACACATACTTTGATACTATCCAGGATATTTTAGAATGGCAATTCCTATCTGCATTGAGAAATACTTTTTAATGAGGTACCATGTGATATTTTAATGCAGGTAGTCATTGTGTAGTTTTTATTTGCTTATTTTGGTGATGCTGGAGGTCAAGCCCAGGGCTTTGCACGTGCTAGGCAAGCACTTTACCAACTGAGCTAAGTCCTCAGCCGGTACATTGCATAATTTTTAAATCAGGTTAAACATACTTGTCTTCTCAGATACTTAGCATTTCCTTATAGGGGAAACAATCAAAAATCCTTTCTTCTAGCTTTTATAACTGTGCAGTACATTATCATTTACCCATAATCACCCTATTGTGCAGTGGCACATCAGAACTTCTTGTTCCTGTCTAGTTATAACTTAGTACCCATTCATCAGCCTCTTTTCTTTCCTCCCTTCCCCCTATTTTAAGAACCAATTTTAGGTGTGGTGACCCACACGTGTAATCCCATCTATTTGAGAAGCTGAGGCAGGAGGATCACAAGTTCGAGGCCAGTTTGGGCTACATAGTGAGACACTGTCTCAAAAAGGGGTGGGATGAGAACTAAAATGCCTTCCAACAGAAATTTCAAATTGAGGGTGGGTGCTGTGGTGTGCTTGTAATCCCAGCAACCCAGGAGGCTGAGACAGGAGGATCACGAGTTTGCAACCAGAGGCAGCCTGCAAAACTTAGCAAAACCTTGTCTCAAAATAAGAAAAATAAAGGGGCTAAGGATCCATCTCGGGCTGGGATTTGGCTCAGTGGGTAGAGCGCTGCGCTGCAGTCTCTGAGGTCCCGAGTTCAATTCCCAGCACCGCAAAAATGGGAGAAGGGCCTGGCAACCCACTCCCAAGGCAATCCCGAAACAGTCAGCCATTGAAAACCCTATGAGGGTCGCTATGAGTTGATACCAACTCGACGGCCCCTAACAACAACAACAACAACAAGGATCCACCTCAGTGGTAGAACACTTGCCTAGCATGGACAAGACCCTGGATTCAGTCCCCAGCACAACAACAACAACAAAAAATCAAACTGAAGGAAAACGTCAGTTATGCAATAAATGGAAATAAATTCTACATACTGCCTTTAAAAATCATGTCAATTTCAGATATAACAAAGATTTTAAAGTTTAAAAATACAGTTAATTTCCTTATGGTACACAAGTATACAAAAACATGGTAGTTATGGTTATAATAGTGAAAAAAGAGGAGTGGGGATAAATATCTCATATGATAAATGGAGTTGGTAATACATACAACAGAAAAGTTCCAGGTGATTAAAAGTAATAGGGGGGCTAGGGGTGTAGTTCAGTGGTAAAGCACGAGCCTAGCACATGCAACATCCTGAGTTTAACCTCCAACACTGCCCTCCTCCCCACCAAAAAAATAGGACTTGGTTTTCCTTACATTGTTGTTAGGTGCCATCTAGTCATGTCTGACTCATAGCGGCCCTTCTAGGGTTTTCAATGGCTGATTGTTTCAGGGTGGCCTCAGGAGTGGATTGCCACATCCTTCTCCCATTTTTGTGGTGCTGGGACTCAAACTCAGGACCTCAGAGACTACACAGGGGTCCTCTACCAACTGAGCTAAATCCCAGTCCTTCCTTACATTATTATAGTAAACAATAGCTGAGTTGAGTATGGTAGCACATGCCTATGATCTACTGAGAAATATTTTATAACTTTTAAAATTCTTTTCTGACCCCCTAAGTCTGGGCTGCCTGATCCATTAGAGGTTCAAAGAGAACAGCAGGCTAAGAGGAGAGCTCTTGCCAGAAAACGAGCCCAAGAGCAGCTAAGACCGCGCACCCCGGAGCCCGTGGAAGGCAGAAAGCATGTGGATGTGCAGACCGGTATGTGACCATGCCATTGGCATCGTGGCTCCTTGGTATACTCGGTTGTTCATATCCATTCACTTTTATTTATATTTCTTTAATATTCTACTTCCTTTATACTGTTTGTTTACCCCTTGTGCTCTCCAGTCCTTCCCCAATCACATACAAGGGAAGTCTGGTCATTAAACAAATAGAGTCTATATGACTATTACCCCATGTGTCTGTCAGTTTTCCAAATTGTGTGGGTTTGTGGGTTGCTGTAATACTGAACACTATACCACAGGTATTACAGATGTCAGCCCGATCACCCATGGTGGACAGGTTTCAGATGAGCTTCCAGACTAAGACAGACTAGAGAGCAGGACCTAGCAGCCCACTCCTGAAAAAATTAGCCACTGAATACCCTATGAATAGCAGAGAAATACTGTTAGATACAGTCCCAGAAAATGAGTTCCCCTGGTTGGAAGGCACTCAGAAGACAACCGGGGAAGAATGACCTCCTCAAAGTAGAGTCTACCTTAATGACGAGAATGGAGTAAAGCCCCAGGGACCTCCATTTGCTGATGTGGCACAACTCAAAATGAAGGGGAACAACTGTAAACATCCATTAATAATTGGAATGTGGAATATATGTAGTATGAATCTAGGAAAATTAGAAATTGTCAAAAAGGAAATGGAACACATAAACATTAACATTCTAGGCATCCATGAGCTAAAATGGACTGGCATGGGTCATTTTGAATCAGATAATCATATAGTCTACTAAATTGGGAATGGCAGATTAAAGATAAATGGGGTTGCATTCATCATCAAAAAAGACATTTCAAGATCTGTCCTGAAGTAAAATGCTGTCAGTGATACAATAATGTCCATACACGTACAAGAAAGGCCAGTTAATATGACTATTATTCAAATTTGCACACCCACCACTAAGGCTACAAATGAAGATAGAGAAGATTTTTACCAGTTTCTGCAATCTGAAACAGATCACACATGCAATTAGGATGTACAGATAATTAATGGTGACTGGAATGCAAAAGATGGAAACGAAGAAAGCTCAGTAGTTGGAAAATATGGCCTTGGTGACGGAAACAATGCTGGAGACCACATGATAGATTTTGTCAAACCAATGACCTTTTCATTGCAAGTACATTTTTTCATCAACATAAACAGCAAAAGTACACATGAAATTCACCAGATGGAACATACAGGAAACAAATTGACTACATTTGTGGAAAGAGAATGGAAAAGCTCAATATCAAAAGTCAGAACAAGACCATGTGCTGATTGTGGATCAGACCATCACCTGCTTATATGCAGGTTCAAACTGAAACTGAAAAAATAACAAATGTATGGGAGCCAAGGTATGACCTTGAGTATATCCCACCTGAGTTCAGAGACCACATCAAGAACAGGTTTGATACATTAGACACTAATGATTGAAGACCAGACTTTTTGTGGCATGATATCAAAGACATCATTCATGAGGAAAGCAAAAGGTTCTTAAAAAGGCTGGAAGGAAAGAAAAGACTAACTTACATGTCAAAAGAGACTCTGAAACTTGCCCTTGAATGTCAAGCAGCTAAAATAAAAGCAAGACATGATGAAGTTAAAGAACTAAACAGAAGATTTCAAAGGGCAGCTCAAGAAGACACAATCTATTATAATGACATGTGGAAAGAGGTGGAGATAGAAAACCACAAGGGAAGAACATGCTCTGTTTTTCTCAAGCTTAAAAAATTGAAGAGAAAAATTCAAGCCTCAAGTGGCAATAGTGAAGGATTCTACAGGGAAATTATTAAACGATGTTGTTGTTGTTGTTGTTAGGTGCCATCGAGTCGTGTCTGACTCATAGCAACCCTCATAGGGTTTTTGCCCCAGCCATTTCTAACCATATTGTCTGACAAGGTCTGGATATGGGGAAGAGAGGTTCAAGGAACTCATCTTCCAAGAAATGGATGGGGATGAAGAAAAGGAAAATGTGCTTTTTGCTTTCTAGGAATAGGATTACTGCTACTAATTATTATGATTACTTTATGTTTAGGACTAATACTCATAACTAATATTGTATTAAACTCTAATGAAACAAATGCTGAGAGAATGACACGACTGAGGGAATTTGTAAATGAGTTAGAAGTAATGACCTCCAATTGTAAAGGTTATGTGGACAATATTTTAGTTAAAGCTGACCAGCAACTTCCACCCTGGAACTCAAACATTAAGTGATTTATGCTTCAGCTGC